>JAIGNY010001918.1:1355000-1415000 GCA_020152595.1 Chiridota heheva | reverse complement strand
TTCACGGGATCAGATAGCTAATGATAGGCCTAGTGCACATCTGTAGTATCGTCTGCTGCGCGCGCTGCCACTGCACTGGAGCTGTCAGACTGTGATATGAATGCAGGGCCCCAGTAACTAACACCTTAGTCGTAACGTTACTGCAGCAGTAGGCCTACACAGTACAGTTGAATGCATGCATGATGCACTGTTACTGGCTTTGTTATTGTTTTTGTATAGCCTACCGCCAGACCACCGATATACCGTGTAGGTGTACATCAGTATAGATCGCTGGATATTACGTCATTGTTTACAAATCGTCCAAGGTCAATTTGAACAGTTAAAATGGAGATCCAAAATATTTTTATATGTTAAACAAAATTTAGAATCGTGTTAACTATCACTGCATCGATCATACGCAATTGAAAGTTGGCATGAGAAAATGAGACGCAATCATTAGATAATTTTTGAATGCCAAGATATGGTCACTCATCCTCCCATGTATCTACCTATTAAGTTTCAGTCATAGGAACGGGAGGAGGTGAGAGGGTGGGGGGGGAGGACCTTACGTTTCCGAAAAATGACAACAGTGCCCTTTTGAAAATGAAATAGCTCTTTCGGTATCCTGTCAAAACGTACCTTTACCAATAAGTCCCTGTTTTTTGTTTATTTGTTTTTTGCTACCAAAACGTCCCCACCTGGAACTTGGAATAAATTTGTTAACTATCTAATCTTTTTTAAAGAGTGAAATAATGTTTTCCAATTCAAAGCAAACTTATACGTTCAATAGTTGGGCAAAAGTGTGCAAGTGAAAAGTTGTCGGGTGGCGAACGAGGAATAAATCAAGAATGACATTTACAGATATTGTAAGTATTTATCTTTGAAGTATCTTTTGCTTCCGTTTTATTTTTACGTAATTCTTGTCCCCATATTACAGTAATGAACTTGGATAATAGGCCTAATTGCAAATTAAAATACTCACCCAAGGGGTAATTGTGTATGCTAAGTACAAAAGATCAAAATAAGTTTGAATTAATTTGCTAAGTCTGAAAAAAAAATTCAAAATAAGAATTGAAAATGGCCAATTGATAAATGAATACCTGTCCGAAAGCTGGATGTATAGGCCTACAATTAATTTTTTGTATCCAGTGTACTTAAAATACTTCAAAATTCAAGAAATAATATTGAATGTAGACAGGGACATTCTGCGTTTCCTGATTCCCACCGAGTCCTTTTTTGAAGATGTCGATACTATTATTTTTAATTTCATCTGGAAAAACAAACAGCAAAGCTTAAATGATCGGTTATGGCGGTCTGAAAATGTTTCCTATTCAATTCTTTTTCTAGTTCTTTGAAGTTTTCTTGAGAAAAATAATTTTAGACACTTCGCATTTCCCTTGGATAACTTTCTTCGATATTTATCTTAATCATCTTAAAAAGATTTTTTTCTTTTAATGTAATTAAAAAGACTGATGTGTTAACTATCACTTATATCCCATGATTTTCTTGCTTGATAATTTTTAATAGATTTTAAAAAACAATTTAACTATAATGTTGCCGCTATTCGCCCATACCTTAAATTATTCAAGTTTGTTTGTGTTGGCGAGTTTCAGAACAGCTAGCTATACAATTTCAAGAAAAACCTGGGAAATTTAAAAGGTATACCGTAACTTTTTATACATTTATAGGGCAATCAAAAAAACAAATATCAGTCCTTATAGTGGATATTTTAGGACGCCACGATCATCCAGTGTTATATGGGAAAACGCTGCATTACTGCAGTCTGCTTGTGAATTTGAAGGTGATATCTTATATGGCAGTATGGCCAGTCATTAAAACAAATATATTTTTATGAAAATTCTTGTGATACTAAGCCACATCTTGCAAAATATAAAGTATAAAATAAAGTTATATATCTCAAAGTCTCATTTCAATTTAATTCAATTTATTGGTAAACCGGGCCATCGGCCCTTGACACGTATTCAGAACGTAATACAACAAACTGACAAACAAGTGATATACAGTAACAATTGAGGGAATGCAATCCATATAAAAAAATCAAAATGTGAAAAACAATAGACTGATAAATGGTGGCATGATGTTAATCGGCAACATGATTTTCACGGGCTTTCATGGCATATTTGATAAGAAAAAAATAAAAAAGATATAGTAAATGACAGGTATGCTTGGAATCTGTAATCAAAATATTTTTGAACTTCAACCTGTCTGGGTGCGCTATGTATGCGGTAGAAACCTCGATAATTGATAAAATGGGCAGACAAGAAGAAAAATGGTATTCATCATCTACGATATTCAGATGTACTGATGTACAAACCCCATCCGCATGGTCAATGTTGTTATATCTTCCGGTGTGTACATTGAGTTTCAATGTACAACAACGGAAACTAGCAATTTTCTTTTAGACAAATTATTAAAATACATTGCATAAGTTTCAACATAATTTTCATGTAAAAACGTTTAATATACTCAAGCATTCTTGAACTCAAACAGAAAGTATACTTTTTCCTCTATTGATGAAAAACATTATCTATAAAACGTTATTATTATGGATATATAATATCTTTTATATAATATATATTTTATATTAATATATAAATGTTAAAAAAAAACGAATTATTAAGCAAAGTGAATGACTTATAAGAATATACCATTTTTTCAAAAGTGTGGATGGGGAGGAGAGGGGTGAGGGGAGGGGGGGGCAACAATTAAACAATGTGTCGCGATAGTGGCTAGATGTTGCAAAAGCAGGGCGCTTGATATTATTGTCACTTTATAAACACTAATCTACATGCTAGAGAGCAAAAAGGTAATCAGCACAGTTAATAAACAAACAGACAAATGTGGTGCTTTAAAAATATTTTTGTTCACCCGCCTGAAAATAACCTCTTTATTCTCGAATTTTTTGCAATCAAAAAGTGAAAAGGGAGCCAGTGATTGATTGATCAGTTAAAGGCCATCTATCGTGATTAAGATGTGGCGGCATACATTTGATTCCAAAACAATTCTGATTGGCCTATCAATGTAAGTGCATATTGTTCCATTGTGTTTCGACCAATCAAAACAAACGAATTGAAATCTATTTACATCCGCCTTATAGAGACGACAATTAGCCTTTAATGTAAGCCATTTTCAATTGAGGGAACCTAAAGGAACGTTTCCATCCTCTTTCGTATCGCCACTAATTCACTGATATGACATACAAACTGTTGCATTAAAAAGATGTCAGCATCTTGTCGTTAGAGAAATGTACGTAAGGACTGAACAGCTGAATGACGGATGTGGATTCATATAATTTCCTTGACGCCCCGACTCCCTAGTTTCTTCTACCTTACCTTACTATCACAACTTGTGACTCTCTCCTTCCTCCCATATGGATTGACCATTGTTAATTTTGGGGTTTTCAAAATTAGTTAAAACACAAAAGCCTCCAACATTGGAATTTGGAAAGGGGAAGGGGTGAATGAGAAGTTCAACATTAAGAAAATATTCAAGAGATATAACACTACATATCGATTATACAATTATAACACTGTTTCGTTGATTGTTGTCACACAGGTTTCTCCAATCAACTAATAGTCAGATATGGTGTAGCTAAAGCTGAACGCTCCCAGAAGTATCGATTATCTAATCTTTCATCAAGTCGTTTTTAGAAAAGACAACTTTATTAAAATTGAAGGAAATTTTGCGAAAATTGATGCAAATTTCCCGAAAATGAAGAAAATATTAAAACTGAAAATAAATTCCCTGAAATGAAGAATACTTTTCGAAAATAAAGAAACTTCCCAAAAATTGAAGCAAATTTCGTGGTAACTGAAAATAATTTCCCGAAAATGAAGAAAACTTTTGTTAAAAAATGTGAAACAAATTTCACAAAAATTTCAAGGACGTTTCTCGAAAATTGAAGATTTCCGGAAGAAAAGATGCCATGATGGAATCTGATTTTTCAAAATTAAATTGTTAGATCTTCATTATTGGGGGGTGAGGGCCAAAATGGTACTTGGCCCCAAAAAATAATTATTGGGGGCCTTGGCCCCCTGGCCCCTGGTTCCTACGCCACTGTGATGAAATCTACAACATATATCATCCTTTCAAGTACTCTGACAGTATGGCCACTTACCATATTGTAATGTTAGAATTTTCTCGTGAATCTGATAAATTTGCTAATTTCATTCTCTTTCATCTAAAAATATTTTATATTTTAGTGTCTTAAAAACAATAAGATTCACAGTGTCAATCATTTTTGTGATAAAAATAACCTTAAAAGCTGAAAACATAATTTCTCCGAAACATGATTAGCTTAAACATTTTGTAAATATGATCAAAAAATTAGCTACAGGCCTGTTTTGAATATTTCTCTTTATTTCTTTGTGTTTTATTTTTGCAGTCAAAAGAAAACATTTTCTCATTGTTTTCAGTTCATCCATTTAAGTTGAATGAATATGAGATGTTCATTGAAAAATTGTCTTTATTCTCATCTTACACATTGTGAACAAATTTCATGTTCTGATAATCTTGCTGGTAAAATGTATTTATTATGTGAAATAAAACACCCAATCGGAGTATCAGCTGTAAAGCCTCCTGGGTATTATCACGGTTGCAAAAACGAAGAAAATAAAATATATGGAAAAAAACCAAAATTTGAGAAAACGTCAAAATTTGCTCCTTATAATTTATATTAGAATTCGTTAGCGACATTTTAAGAGGCTTTTAAACGTCGAAGATGTGCAGTCTGGTAGAATTCAGCTCATGAAGCAGAACTGGAAATGCATTGTATCATCCACCTGAAAAACGGTCAAACGAAGCTACTAAAATGAAAAGATAATTTTCTAGAGCAAGACATGGTTGAGTGGGGGAGGGATGGAAATGCAAGATATAGATAAAAATCCTACTCCCTTCCCGTCTCGATCATCTGATCATTATGAACTTGAAGGCTAAGCATCATCCCAGAAAAAACGGAAGGAAGCGCTTGTTTACGAGTGGCGTAGAAAGAAATTTGACATGGGAGGGGGAGGGAGCAGATTTGATTTTCGTCCCCTTAAAATATGTGAAAGGCATCTGACTCTTTTAACTTCCATTCAGACCTATAAACCTATTATTGGGGGTCAACCCCTATGAAAAATATTGAAGTGATAATGCCCCCCCCTCCCCTTTTCTTTCTACCCTGTTCCTACGCTACTGGTGAGGGTTTTTGTTTCCTCAAAAAAGGGTTTTTTAATCACAGGTTTAGTAAACAAAACGTGACTGTAAATATTCTTATTACTCTTAAATGCCTAAAAGGAAAAGTATCATCCCATAAATACATTTAGATTCAGAAGTGAAGGCCGCCGTACTTGCATCGTCACTTCCGGTTTTCAATTTTCGCTACTGATCGCGAGAAATCTGCGATACTATCGATCACACATCCGCCAGACCGAACATACAGACATATGGGCATACATTTGTTATCGAAAACATCACAGATTTCTCGCAATCTATTAGGAAAATTAAAAACCGGAAGTGACGTTACCATCTCGGCGGCGTTCACTTCTGAATTCATTTATGGGACTATACTTTTCCTTTAAGGCATGTAGTGGACATGTCTATCATGTATCATAGAGTGCCGTTAAAACAGGATATTGTGAAAAACTACACTTCATATTTTGTTCTTGTTTCATAGGTGCGTAAGAAAAGCTCAAAAGCCTTTGGTGAGAATTTGCTAAATCATTTCAAAGCACCAGAAGAAGCTATAATTTTTTTTTTTATAGGGGGCAAAATAGGATAAACATGGGCATGGTAAATCTGGGAAGGGGGAGGGGGGGGGGGAATGTCTCCTGTTCCAATGTTGTGCATATACCTTTCGTGTGGAAAATCACAATCAGCGAAAAATCTCGGAGGAATTGTTACCTTTCCCCGCTCCCCCTCCCCTTCTCCCCGCTAGCTACAAGCCTGTTTTAAATAATTATAACAGACATCTAAAGCATACACGATTTACAAACATAGTAAAACTCGTTATATTTCTTTCCTCAATCAAGTCAGGCTTTGGAAATGAAGAGACTCTGATTCAAAATCTTCCCAGCATGCACTCCCAGCAAATTATGTATCGCTAAATTAGTATTCGCTTGATCTGATAAATGGATTGGCACTATACTTGATATTTTCAGGATTAACCCAAACATAATAAACGGAGAAATGGAGTCCATATGCTAAGGCTACCTTTTACAGTCAAGTAAGCCTGTATGAAATAATACTACGTATACATACTGAAATACCGTCAGGTTTTGTAGCATTTTCATATATAATGTACTTCTTACATTTTGAGGACTATACTCCCTATAGAAAAATATAACGGACAGCGGCACTCCAGAGTGTTAGCAGCTCGGAGTGGCACAGAATAATGTTTGGGCTCAGTGGCCAAAATATTGGGTTTTTAAATTACCGTCACTCACTCTCCCATGTATCTACCTGTTAAGCTTTAGTCATAGGTGTACAAACGGGGAGGGGGAGGGTGGCAATGGGGAACGTGGCCCCACTTTTTTTTTAAATGTCAAAAGTGCCCTTTTGAAAATGAAAAGTGCCCTCAATTACTTTCAAAAGTGCAAGAACTGGTGGAATTTGCGCACACCTAAAAAACAATATAACAAAAGTGCCCCTTTCAAAATAAAATGCTGCTTAATTACTGACACAATAGTGGGAAACTGGCAAATTTTGTCAGTCCCATGTACGGGAAATGGATTCCCATTGGAAACTTGCCCCTTTCTAAAAAATGAAGTGCCCTTTTACTTTACTTTATTATCTACAGACAGGGGCGGACACATGCATATGACTTGGGGAAGTGCCTCTAAGAGGTCGTGCCTCCCCACTTTTCGAAAGCTTCCTACACTCCTGGCTTAAGTGCAGTTGCCAGTCGAAGATGGGTTATTAAGAGCTTATCTTCAAAACGGTCGCATCCCCCCCCTCTTTCTTCCTCCACACACACACACAAAATAAAAAAGAGTAGCAGACATGGTACATTTAATGTAGAGAGGGAAGAGGTGCACGTTATATCTTTGGTCTGAATTTTTAGGGAGCTTAAGCCCCGCAAAAATCCAATTCGAGACAAGTCTCTTCTTCAGTGCTGTTCGTCCTACTTCGGTCCGAAATCCTGGTACCCGAGTGTGGTCTTAAACTTGAGTCTTAGATAATACTGTTTAAACTTCATCACCTTGATTCATCACCTTGTTGTGTTCTTTCGTTCCTATACATCCTTTGTAGATTATCGTCAACCATCATGTTGTATAAGTGCTGACAATCATTACATTCACAAAAATTGGTGTCTTCTTCTGGATTGTAATACGGAAAATCATCAGTCTCCTCGCCGTGTGTAGTCTCTGTTGGATCATCAGTCTCCTCGCCGTGTGTAGCCTCTGTTGGATCATCAGTCTCCTCGCCGTGTGTAGCCTCTGTTGGATCATCAGTCTCCTCGCCGTGTGTAGCCTCTGTTGGATCATCACTCTCCTCGTCATGTTTGAAAAAGCAACCATTGCCAAAACGACAGTGTCCTCGTAAAAATAATTTGCAAGGTATTTGTCTGAAACCAAATATTGCAGAGAAATGTATAAATATATACCATATGATTATAGACTGATAATAAGCAGATAAGCCTTGCGTGAACTTGCTATCATCATTAAGAAAACTCATATAAATCTAAGACCCTTTCAAAAATCAAACAGACCCGCATTTACGGCACCACAGGTCCAACATAAGATTGTATTGGGGGTGCGGATGGAGGTGGCAGTAGCATTTATAAAGCGTCCCACTTATCACTTGTAAACTTCGGAGAAACAGACTTGGATGCTCCTGTCCGTGAAAGATTCAATTATCGTCAATTTTGGACTATACGGTAATCTATTTTACTCATATTTCTCTTTATTCTTTTACCCCACTCTTCTCTTACCATCCCTTCTCTTACTCTGCCTTCTCTTACCGTCCCTTTCTTACTCTCCTTTCTCTT
This sequence comes from Chiridota heheva, assembly GCA_020152595.1. Classification (NCBI taxonomy): domain Eukaryota; kingdom Metazoa; phylum Echinodermata; class Holothuroidea; order Apodida; family Chiridotidae; genus Chiridota; species Chiridota heheva. The sequence continues at coordinate 1,407,031 of JAIGNY010001918.1, read as the reverse complement.
ACTCTCCCTTCTTTTATTCCACCTTCTCTTACCCTCCCTTCTCCTACCCTCTCTTCTCGTACTCTCCTTTTTCTTACTCTCCCTTCTTTCACTCCACCTTCTCTTACCCTCCCCTTCTCACCTCCCCCTCTTACCTCCTTCCTTCTTTCTCCACCCACCTTCTCTTACCCTCCTTCTTTTACCTCCCTTCTTTACCACTCTCTTCTCGTACTCTCCTTTCTCTTACTCTCCCTTCTTTCACTCCACCTTCTCTTACCCTCCCTTCTCTTACCCTCCCTTCTCTTACCCTCCCTTCTCGTACTCTCCTTTCTCTTACTCTCCCTTCTTTCACTCCACCTTCTCTTACTCTCCCTCTCTTACCCTCCCTTCTCTTACCTTCCCTTCTTTCACTCCACCTTCTCTTACTCCCTTCTTTTACCCTCCTTCTCTTACCTTTTCTTCTCGTACTCTCCTTTCTCTTACTCTCCCTTCTTTCCTCCATTATCTTACCTCCTTCTTTACCCTCCCTTCTCGTACTCTTCCTTCTCTTACCTTTATTATCTTACCTTTCCTTTTTCTCTACTCTTCCTTCTCCTACCCTCCGTTATATTACCCATCCCTTCTCTTACCCTTCCTGCTATTACTCTCCATTCTCTTACCTTATTCTCTTACCCTTTTCTTACCCTTATCCTCTTACCTCCCTTTCTCTTACTATCCCTTGTCTTGAACCTCCGTGATCTTTCCCTTACTTCTTTTACCCTTTTCTCTTACTCTTCCTTCTCTTACTCCCCGTTATTTTACCCTCTCTTGTCTAACTATCTTTTCTCGTACCCTCCGTTATCTTTCTCTCCATTATTTTACTCCACCTTTTCTACCCACCCTTCTCTTACCCTCCGTTATCTTAACCTCCCTTATCTTACCTTCCTTTTTCTTAACCTCCTTTCTTTTACCTTGCATTTCCTTACCTCACCTTCTGCTACTATCCTTTATCTTAACCCCCTTCATTTACCTTGCCTTCTCTTACCCATCTCCTCTTACCCTCCTTTCTTTTACTCTCCCTTTCTTGCTCTCCTTTCTCTTACTCTACCTTCTTTTACTTTCCCTTCTCTTACACTTCTTTCTGTTACCTTGCCCTCCCTTCCCACACCTAATTCTCTTACCCTGCATTTTCTTACTCTCCTTTTTCTTCATTCTTTTACTTTGCCTTCTCGTACACTCCCTTCTCTTACCATCCCTTCTCTCAATCTCCTTTCTTTTACTCTTCCTTCCCTTTCTCTCTCTTTTCTTATCACACCTAATTCTCTTACTCTACCTTCTCTTAATTTACCTTCTCTTGACCTACCTTCTATTACCCTCCCTTCTCTTACTGTCTCTTCTATTACTCTTCCTTCTCTTACCTTGCCTTCTCGTACTCTCCCTTTCTTACCACCCTTTTCTTAATCTCTATCCTCTTATTCTCCCTTACCTTACTCTCCCTGCTCTTACCCCACCTTATCTTGCCCTCCCTTCTCTTTCCTCACCTTATCTTACCTTCCCTACTCTTACTCTCCCTTCTCTTAGTCTCCCTTGTCTTACTATTCTCTCTCTTACCTTGCCTTCTCGTACTCTCCCTTCTTTTTTCTTAATCTCTTCTCTTACTCTCCCTCCTCTTACTCTCCCTTCTCTTACTCCACCTTATTTTACCCTTCCTTTTCTTACTCTCCCTTCTCTTACACTCCCGTTTGCTACCTTGCCTTCTCTTACAACACCTAATTCTTTTACCTCTTTTGCGTAGCCTCCGTTCTCTTAATCTTCCTTCCTTTACTCTACTTTTTCGTGCCCTCCTTTCTCGTACCCCAGCTTCTCTTACCCTCCATACCTTTCTTTCTTTTACCCTCCCTTCTTTTGGTTGGTTGGTTTGGCTTACCATGATTTATATAACGTCCCGACAGACCTCCATTGGAGTCTTTACGTCAAGACTCCCCTGCCGTTTTATTAATCAGTCGTGGAGTACTGGTTGGAGACCCACCGGGAATCGAGCCCGGGACGTTAATTAGAAAGCTGAAGCTTTACCACATTGCCACGGGGATCTCTATTTACCCTTCCTTTTTCTCACCGCCCTTTCTCTATCCTCCGTCTCTTACCCTCCCTCCTCCATTCTGTCGTCCGGAACACCATCTTAGTCAGGCAGAGTCATGCCTGACCCGGCTAGTTTATGGGTCATGCCCTCCCGACTCGGCATGGTGTTGACAATATGATACTTGGGCACCGATTTTGTACAGCCAGACAGAGAGGTTAATGCACTTTTTAAATTAGTGATTTGTCGGAATCGTGCCCGACTCGGATAGAATTCCCAATAATTGAAGGAATCGAAAAACTTCCCAGAAATCAGACTTGTAGTCGAGTACATTTTCGTGAGTACGAGTACGAGTACAAGAACCTGAGTACGAGTAAGAGTAAGAGTACGAGTCCCAAAGCCATGAATATAAGTACTTCACATTTTTATTTTCTGAGTACGAGTACAATAACTCAAGTTGAGTGCAAATACGAGTACGAGTAAAACTATAATATAGTTTATGAAAAAAAATCACAGTGGATAAATGAAAGGAACCCTTCTTTAACTACCTATGGGTGTGTGACAACTTTATCTATATATATTATCTATATATATATATAATATATATATATATATATCTATATATATATATATATATATATATATATATATATATATATATATATATATATATATATATATATATATATATATATCTATATATATATATATATATATATATATATATATATATATATATATATATATATATAGTATATATATATATATATATATATATATATATATATATATATATATATATATATATATATATATATATATATATATATATATATATATATATATATATATATATATATATATATATATATATAACATATATATATATATATATATATATATATATATATATATATATATATATATATATATATATATATATATATATATATATATATATATATATATATATATATATATATATATATATATATATATATATATATATATATATATATATATATATATATATATATAGATATATATATATATATATATATATATATATATATATATATATATATATATATATATATATATATATATATATATATATATATATATATATATATATATATATATATATATATATATATATATATATATATATATATATATATATGTATATATATATATATATATATATATATATATATATATATATATATATATATATATATATATATATATATATATATATATATATATATATATATATATATATATATATATATATATATATATATATATATATATATATATATATATATATATATATATATATATATATATATATATATATATATATATATATATATATATATATATATATATATATATATATATATATATATATATATATATATATATATATATATATATATATATATATATATATATATATATATATATATATATATATATATATATATATATATATATATATATATATATATATATATATATATATATATATATATATATATATATATATATATATATATATATATATATATATATATATATATATATATATATATATATATATATATATATATATATATATATATATATATATATATATATATATATATATATATATATATATATATATATATATATATAGGTATGGCATTACAGTAAAAATGAAAGTACCCAATCTGAACAACGTCATAATCCCAGCTTTATGTTGGCAAAAATGCGTAACAAAAGTATGAAATAAATGGAGGATTTTGAGGGGTTTGATAGTTAAATCTGCTTTATTTCGTTTCGAATTGACAATTTTGTAAATCTCCAGAAATTATTTCAGTTTTAGATTGGCAGCCTCTGAATTTGTTTAAACAGATATTGTATAGCTTGGGTGCAGAATTATAAATGCATCTGTGTGTCAGAATACGGACCCATATAACAGCAATTTACGATGGCCCATATTAATGCATATTACTAAAAGAATTTCTTGATTATTAATGAAAAAAATGTATGCAACATCTATCTTTAAGAGAAAATAAATGTATTTTGCTATTTATAGAAACATAATATGTTAATTTGTAATTTCTCATTGTTTATTAACATTTTAGTATTTTTGATCATGAAAATCCCATGCATGTTTCCAGTCGATTTATAAAATCTATGTTTGTTGTATGAATTAATAGTACAAATAACAAATTTAAGCAGAAAACAATGGACATAAGGTCATTTATAACAGATGATCATTTTGATTTAAACAAGTTCTGATAAGAATTCTTGGAAATATTCAACATCATATGTACTCGTACTGATATACATAGTACGAGTATAGAGGTCATGAGTACGAGTACGCTTACTTGAATTTCAAATTTGCTGGAGTACGAGTACAACAAAATTGTGCTCGAGTACGAGTACGTGTACGAGTACTACAAGTCTGCCAGAAATGGACGAAAATGTTCCGCAATTTGAAGAAAATGCCCAAAAATAGAAAACAATTGCCTGGAAATTATTGAAAGTTCTTAAAAATTGAGAAAAAAATCCCGAAAATTTGCCACACATACGCTTAATTTCCCCAAAATTCAGAAACCTGCCTGAAAAATGTAGGAATTTTCTAAAAATTTCTCGAAAATGAAAGAAATTTTCCCAAAATCAAAAAAAACATGCCTGAAAAGCTTCCGAATATTGAGGATAATTTCCCGAAAATTGGCCAACAAATTCGCGAAAATCTAAATGAAGGAATTTGCCTAAAAATTTAGAAATTTTTTAAAAATCGAAGAAAATTGCCTAAAAATGTAGGAAAGCTTCCAAAAATTGAGAAAAATTCTCCCAAAATTGGCAAAAGAAATCGCTAAATTTTCCGAAAATCGAAAAACCTGCTCGAAAATTTTCCGGAAATGAAGGCTTTTTCCGAGGCTACCCCCTCTCTCTCTTTCCTCCCGCCCTCCAAAGCCAAAACCTGTGGTGAATCCATTACTCAAAATTAATTGTTTATTTACAGATTCATTGCGATTTTCCCTTCGTAATAGCTTTTCGAATCTGGCAAAAAGTCATCGCTCCCGCCCCCTCATCCTTCCTGGGTAAAATGGTCCCGTGCGGCCATGCTCCCTTTTCTTACCCACCCTTTTCTCAATTTCAGACCTTGATTTCCCTTAACTTCAGCCCTTGAAAATGTTCAAAATGCCTCCTCAAGTCACAAGTCATTATTTTGCAAGGCAAGTCAAGTCTTCTTCTATACCTTCTCGCGCTTTTACTCTCCTCCGACAACAATATCCTACGGTCGAAAACCGGGCTGACTAAATAAGATAAAGTTCGATGCATTCATGGCATGACACTGTAAATTACCTAAGCATCAGTTTGTAGTTTTTATCAAGTAGTTTTTTTTCATCGTCGTCTTCAATGAACGCCGTAGAAGGAATGATATACAAGGAGCAAAGTCTGCAAATTGGGCATTGTTTACTAGAAAGAACAAAAAATGATTGAAAATAATCAAATTATAAATCGCGTCTATAACCTGATAACATTTTATGAGAAGCTATTTGTTTCCGAAATTGTGAAAATGTTGTACTCTGAAGGGGTGGCGTGATGCGTCATATTTCACTGGTGGCAATAAGCGGAGGAAGTTAGGAAGGTAGGAGGAGGTAGGAGGAAGCTAGGAGGGTAGGAGAAAGCTAGGAAGGTAGGAGGAAGCTAGGAGGGTAGGAGGAAGCTAAGAAGAGGAAACTAGGAGGATAGGAGAAAGCTAGAAGGATAGGAGGAAGCTAAGAAGAAAGGAGGAAGCTGGGAGGGTAAGAGGAAGCTAGGCGGGTAGGAGGAAGCTAGGAGGGTAGGAGAAAGCTAGGAGGGTAGGAGGAAGCTAGGAGGGTAGGAGGAAGCTAGGAGGGTAGGAGGAAGCTAGGAGGGTAGGAGAAAGCTAGAAGGGTAGGAGGAAGCTAAGAAGGCAGGAGGAAGCTAGGAGGGTAGGAGGAAGCTAGGCGGGTAGCTAGGAGGGTAGGAGAAAGCTAGGATGAGGGTAGGAGGAAGCTAGGCGGGTAGGAGGAGGGTAGGAGGAAGCTAAGAGGGTAGGAGGAAGCTAGGAGGGTAGGAGGAAGCTAGGAGGGTAGGAGGAAGCTAAGAGTGTAGGAGGAAGCTAGGAGTGTAGGAGGAAGCTAGGAGGGTAAGAGGAAGCTAAGAGGGTAAGGTGATGGGCAGGGAGCAAGGGAAGTTCCATTCCACTATAGGACAGGATTTTAATTTCCCGGTAGCATGCTTTTTCTCAGTTGGGAGGTAAAATTAGGGATTAAGCTAAATCCATCCGAGTCATTAGGCTCACATGGCCTGTGTTTATCTCCGGTTTCCATGGCTCAAGCGGATGAGAGCATATGGCTCTCTGATGGGACGCCAGTCCATAGCAGATTAACTCATTTTACACTTGATTGGACTGAAGCATGTAGAGTAAAGTGTCTTGCTCAAGGACACAATGCAATGCTTGCAACGGGAATCGAACCGGATCCGGTACCTTTCGAATACAAGCATGACTCCTTAACCATTGCACTGAACCACTGCACTAAACCTCTTAGGGATTATTAAAATGAAATTGAACAAAATGGCAAAATTGAAGGAACATTACTCAACAAACTAGTAAATCTTAGATTTGGTTATACTTCTTTTTCAGTCATGTTAGTATAAGATAAATGAAATCAATAAAATCTTATTATCTAAATATATCAAAGATCGGGCTTTTAGATAATGTATATTGTACATGCAATTATTAAATATATATATATATATATATATATATATATATATATATATATATATATATATATATATATATATATATATATATATATATATATATATATATATATATATATATATATATATATATATATATATATATATATATATATATATATATATATATATATATATATATATATATATATATATATATATATATATATATATATATATATATATATATATATATATATATATATATATATATATATATATATATATATATATATATATATATATATATATATATATATATATATATATATATATATATATATATATATATATATATATATATATATATATATATATATATATATATATATATATATATATATATATATATATATATATATATATATATATATATATATATATATATATATATATATATATATATATATATAGGGCTTTATATATTTATATTACTCATCTCTTTTGTGTTATGTTGTCCTTGATTTTTATAATCCTGTAACAGCTGATTGCAAAAATCACATGATGATAGCTGTGGTCATACAACCTAAACTTCTTAACTCATGTTTATTTCATCTTCGGATATAGAACTATAATTTCAATCTAGGCCTAAGCAAAATGTTGTTATATATGCTCGGTATCATAATATACATTGAAAAAATAATAAAACACGTAGTGTTATTGCTTTACACTACCTTACAAAGATTTTGGATTGTCCAATGTATGTTGATTAAATAATTAACCAAAGGTTTATAACCAAGTATGGGATGCATGGAGAATTATTTGTAAATGATTTGTATTTACTCATCAGTTGTTATTTATTTCTTCCTCTCAGTTTGTTCAATTATACTTGTTTTTCTTCAATTATGTAATTTGTGTGCTTGTCAGCCGCATGTATGGACGAAATCAATAAACATATTAAAAATACTTCTTTACTGTTTAAACATGACATTTCTGGATGAGCAGCAGCGTTTGATGGAATAATGGAAAACTATTTTATCAGTGCAATGTTTTGATTGTAATCGAGATATTATTGAAGTTCTTGCTCGCAGACAGGTGACCCTTTCTACGCCCCTGATAGAATCAATACCTGAAAATATTCCTTACTTATTTTCTGCCTCATGCGTCTGTCTCCATTCTCTGATGCAAGTGAGACAGCAGACGTGTTTGCATTTCTCCAGAATCCCAAATTCTCTTTGTTCTATTTTTCCTTTTCCAACACAATTTCTTGACATAATGGACACTCTGATTGTCTGAGTTCGTCACAATTCTAAGTGAAGGAAAATTGAGTTGCCATTGTTACATCTTACACAACTTATTAATCACCGAGTGCTTAAAAATTGGACGCCAATTAAACATTTGAAAATGCATGTGTCCACATGTAAATTTCATTGACCTTTTTGTGTTATATTTAAAGTCATTTGAGGCATCAAATTCACATAATCTTGAGAGCTTCCGGGCTTCTCCCCATGGACCCCTACCAGCTTGACATCAGAGAGCGTGACGTCATTCGCCCTATTCCACGCATATGAAATATAGGCCGAATGACGTCACACTCTCTGCTAAATTTACAGAATCTTTCGAGCTTCCGGGGATTTGCCCCTAGAAGGACGTCTACCAAGGCTTCGCCCCTTTTTGATTTTAATTAAAAAAAAAAGAAATCTTTCCATTAATTGAACTGTCGAAAATCATGTTTGTTGTATAATTTTAAGCCATTTTGGGGAATCGAAATCACATTTTTTTTAGAGATTTCGGGAGCTTCGTCCCTGGACCCTACCAAGGCATCGCCCTGATTGATTTTTGTTTAATTACAAGTTCTTTTCATTAATTGAATAGTTGAAATGCATGTGTCCCTTCATTTAAATTTTTGTATTATTTTTAAAGCCATTTGGGGCATCAAATTCATAGAATCTTTAGAGCTTTCGGAGCTTCGCCCCGGGCCCCTAGACGTCATGTACGCGCGCAACACGCGTGCGCGATACCGCCTATTGCGGCACATCATGTTACCAAAGGCGATACTCTGTCGGCAAAAATCACATCTACATGTACCCCTCATTTAACTGTTCAAAACCCTCTAGCTGCGTCCCTGGTCCAGAGACCCGCTTAAGAATCCTGGTCCAGCAGGAGAAGCCCCCGGAAGCTCTGAAAATCTGTGATTTTGATGCCCTAAAATCATAAAAGAATTTTAATGAAATTTATATGGGAACAAGCATTTTCGACAGTTTGATTGATGAAAAGAACAATTTTGTTTTATTTTAAAGTTAAAATCAATAAAAAGCGAAGCCTTGGTAGGCGTCCTTTTAGGAGCGAATCCCTGGAAGCTCGGAAGATTATGTGAATTTGATGCACCAAATGGCTTTAAAAAAAAATACAAAATTTTCAATGAAGGTTAAATGTAGACACATGTATTTTCAACTGTTCAATTGATGAAAATATTTTTTGTTAAAATCAAAATCAATCAGGGGCGATGCCATGGTAAAGGTCCACAGGGCCAAGCCCCGGAAGCTCTGAAGATTCCTTGATTTTGATGCCCAAACCTAGTCTGTTTAGTCTGTTTTAGCCAAAACAAATTAGAAAATCAGACGCTTAAGACTAGAAAAAAAAGAAACTATTTCATAAATTGAATTCCCGAAATTCATAAGAATCGATTTGTAGATGCATAAAACTAATGTTGTCAGTTCCAGAGCTGAGATATTGAACACCATATCTAAACATAATAACACATAGAAAAACAAACTTATCGTTGACATTCTTTTTTGGAACTGCATGTCTGTAACATAATTATTGCCTAGTCATCTACGGCTCATTGAGATTTTAACGGTGATTTTAATCGCCAGATCGCGAAGAATGGAACACCTTTCATTCATAGGGCCCAGGGCCACAGTAAAGGGCCTTAGGTGTGGTCGATGGGATAATGTCTTAACTTTATATTCTTTTCTGGAGAAGAAAGGGGAAGGGAGGGGGGGGGGGGTTGAACACTTGAAGTGCTTTTCAGGCTAACAAAATTGGGAAACTGCATGCTCGATGCGAGCTAACAATTCCTAATTTTCTGGTACAGTAATAGGCATCAACTGATCAAAGTGCTGAAGTGTGATGAACGAAGCCGATTGACGTCGGTTCCAAAATAATCATTATATTATCTCGAGCTTTAATAACAATATTTTAAATCACTGTACCAAATCCAAAAAAGAACAAGTCTATACGAGGGTAGTTTACTTTGGGGTCCAGAGCGAAGCCCCGGAAGCCCTGCGATAAAACTTCAAAAGCTTGAAAATTTGTCGTTTTTTGTTGGTGTCGGCATTTGCCGATGTGATTCAATTTTGATTTAATAATACTTGTTTTGTATTAAAAGCTTTATAATTTCTACGTCTTTGTTTGTGTCAACATTTGCCAATGCGATTAAATTTGATTTGATAATAGTTTTTTGCCTCTTGAACCTGAACCCGTCTTGATTTGCGGACAGGTTTGATAGATTTGCCAACATATGGATTTAATGGTGTGTTACCTCCCACCCCCATCACCCCTCCTCTAGATACGCCCTTATATGATTTTTTTTGAGTGAGATGTTTGCATTGTCTCTACTTTCTTTTATAAATTTTGTTAACAGCTGGTTATCCGAATTACGATGCTGTGAAAGTTTGAAAACCCGGAGTTAATCAAAGAACTGTATCGAAGGTCTTTGTTCCCGTTCCCCAATTTAAGGTGGATGGTCTGCCACTGCCAGTCAAGTTCATAACACTGATCTTGATGTTAAATTTACTGCTGGAGACTGCGCAATGAGATTTCATTGCATGTTGCGCGTTATCGAGCGAGGTATATATGAATAATTATGGTAAGAATATAGAGAAGAAGATACGGGACTTCAAACCGAAGTAAATCCTATACCAGAGTGGGATGTTGAAATATTAAGACCTGACGCGATTTGTTTTGCTGTTCTATAATAATCCCCATGTTCAAAATGGAGAGAAACTTTCACTTTGCCTCTTGTCTGCTCGTCACTGCATAGATCACTTTCTATACCAATATACGGTTTTAAAGGAAAACTATTATAGTCAATATGCCAATACCTCCATAAACTAATAACTAGAGGTGTACGAGACGGTAAAAGGGGGAGATAATATCCCCTGAGAAGATAAAACCGTCCCGATTGTATATTTTTCCCCCGATTAGAGGGTAAAATTGGCTTATAATTTACATAAAATTTAAAAGAATATTAAAACTGCATGGAACTTTTTGGTAAAACTTGGCAACTGTCCCGGAAATTGAAGATAAATTCCCACAAGTCGAAGAACAATTTCTGAAAATAAAGGAACTTTGCGAAAAATATAAGAAAATTTCCCGAAAAGGAAGGAAATTTCCCGAAAATGAAGGAATTTTCTGAAAATTGAAGAAAATGTCTCGAAAATGGAGGAAATTTTTCCGAAAGTGAATTTTCACGATAATTGAAGGAGCATATTCCTGATTTACAGTATTGTTTGATGGAAACTTTAATAATTAGTGCAAGTTTTCCGCTTGAAACCGAGAATTTGTTTGGTTCTTGCTTCCTGAGCCCTTCGTATACGCCATTGCTAACAACAAATTATTAGTGGTCTCTGCGCCCTGACTGCCATACCCCAAATTCTCTCAATACCCAGCAATGATGACAAATTACCTGTTTATGTTTTTCAATCATATTGGATGGAAGAATCCTGGTACATGGTTCACCATGGTATATCTTGCCACATTGTTCCCCGTCATGACTGTATTGGCATTCATCTCCTTTATTACATGTCCCAAGAAAAGCATACGCGCATGGTACACCTGTTCACGTGTAATAAGAATTTGACATGTTAGTAGAGTATCGAGAACGTGTTGGTTTATAAATCTCAGTAGGGGATTTTTCAGAAATTCTACTGCATCAAAGAGCTGGGCAGCGATGTCGGAACCACGGGGAAAGGGAGCAACTTCCCATTGTCCTAGTGTAAGGGACGAAGGAGGCAGGAGGAGCCCTTTTGAAATTTATATGAAATTATCATAGGTTATTTTTGAAGCTTGAAAACAAATAGAAATCCACTCACTAACAAATCCTACATAGCTGCATAGTAGGCCTACATAGAAGTTGTAACATACATTTAGTATTTATTTGACACAATTAAAGCATGTCATTTACCAGGGGTCCCGACACCGAAGGCTGTGGTGAAAAGAAGCCCTGCATTTCACATGATTTTGATTGCAAAATATTGCTTAAAATTGTGTCAAATCCAGATTCCATAGTCTAAGCGTTACGCTTCTTGTATTTTTGGGAGCAGAAAATTGCTTAAAAGTGTATCAAATCTAGGGACGAAGCATTGGAAGTCCTTTATTTGTACGATTTTAAGAGCCAAAACTGTTTAATCAGTTAATATTATGTTAACTGCAAAGTTGAAGCCCAGAAAACTACCTTTCTCGTGTACTTAAAGCAGAAATGTTTGCTTAAAATTGTGTCAAATCTAGCAGTGTAGGGGCAAAGCCCCGGCTGCTTGGTAGGTAGGGCGAAGCCCCGAAGGCCCATGTTTTTCTCATGTTTTTGATAACAGGGACCCAGCTGGATAAGAAATTGAATGCCGGAAGCCTCACGTTTCTCGTGATTTTGATTACAGGAAATTGCTTTAAAATGTGTCAGATATATGGGACAAGTCAAATCTATGAGGCGAAGCCATGGTATACTATATGGCGAAGGGCGAATTCCCGGATGCCCTATACGTTTCTTGTCATTTTGATAGCAGAAAATTTGTTAAAATTGTGTCAAACTATGGGCGAAGCCCCGGAAGCCCTGTATTTCTGGCGATTGAGATAGCAAAAAATTGCTCATATTGTGTCAAACCCAGGGTCGAACTTCTGGTAGGCGCCCAGGGGCAAAACTCCCAGAAGTTTAGCGTTTTTGTGCGTGATTCTGTATCAGCAAATTGTTTAGAATCGTGTCAATTTTACGCTAAATGATAAGAATATACATTTTGGAAATACAATTTCAAATTCGCTCTAGTGGTTTTCACGCTTTGTGGCATCTTGAACAATATTTGAAGTAAGTAAATGGAGAGGTTTTAATAATGTGCTATATGCCTGTATAAGAAGTAGCCGAAATCGTGGGACCGGAGCGGCACTAGGGCGTGACGCATCGGTCATTGACCGATGGACCGACTGGCCAGTCCTCAGATGTAAGAATGCAGTTTTGAGAGGAAACATTTACGTTTGTTCTGAAATTATATAAATTGCAGAAGTTGATAATACAAAATATATTATCAGGACTCAATTTTGGGCGTGAGCATTCGGCGCCCTCTCAGAAAGCTTCACTGTGGAAATTTGCTCCTGGCTCCCATGTCACCACGCCACTGAGGGGAAGCACTAATATACCTTTGCAACGGACGCGATCCCTTGTGCTCCATGCTGACTATACAGGACTACTTATGCGGCAAAGATCTAAAGTATTTTCTATCGTGCGCAACTAGGTCATGTGTACAGGCCCATAATTTTTAATAGAGGGGCAATATTCTTTAGTCTGAAAAAAAGACTCTGTTTTGGTGAAATTTTCTAAGATTTTCATTTAATTTTTGTATGAGAATTGGCAACCTATATACTTGCATTTTAAACTTTTCTTCATTATTCACTGCAGTGTTCGCATTAAGACGCTGTCAACTTAAAAATATCAAATTCCTCCAGTTAAAAAAAAAAAAAATAAATAAATAAATTGGAAAGGAAATTCCTGCCAAAAAAATGTTAGTAATTAAGCATATAACCTATAAGTATTGAAGTTTTCCAAATATATCGTTTGCCTAAATGCATCCATTAGTCAAAATTCATCAATTTTCAACGTTGAGCTGCTGTGAGGTATCACAACCCCTATATACCATGCATAAGTGCATACGAATACAGAAGAGTCAAGACAGTCGCGAAATCGAGATTCACGAGATATCCGTAAAATTAAGGAAACTTACTCTCATGGAGCTTCCAAGACCAGTTGACAGGCGACTTTTAAAGGTACATGAACGTGCAGATCAACATTAGCTAATTCGCTTTAATATTCATCCTAGTAAAAATCTTTATTAGTTGATAGGGCAATAAAACACGAGCAGATCAGTTTCTAAATTTTCTGAAAATAGTATTCCTTAGTTTTTGAGTTATGACTGATTAAAGTCAGAAAGTTAGATCACTGTTTTGATTTATGCTAATTTTGTTATGTCTGGACAAACAGCTCGAAATCTGTATGTAATTCTTTAAATTCCTTTCCTAAATCTCAGTGACTGCATGATAGGAAAATCTATTTTTCCAAATTGATTATAGGCAGTGGCGTTGTGGTAGGGGAGGGGGTGGAAGGGGAAAACTTTCCCCAGCAAAGCTTTCTGAGAGGGCCCGAGTGCTCAAGGGGCGGCAAAATTGTCCTAAAAATATATTTTTTTAGGCCCTGGGAAAATTTATGTGTTGATAAATAACTTCTTCTTATATATTATTTGCACATAATATTTAACTTTTGTCGTTCAAAAGCGCATAAATTTTTCAAAGAAAATACAAATTTGTGGGGACTTTATCCTGAACAACTATTGAACCTTCACGCCTGGACAATAGAAGATGCATGGAGATAGCTTGTCAGCAATATATAATATCTGCCAGACTGCCCCTACCACGAAGGGCAGCAATTTGATTGAATACAGCTGGTAGAAGCTTTTTGAGAGGGCGCCGAATGCCTAAAGGGGCGCAAAAATGGTTTTGAGAATATATTCTTATAAACTTTTTATTCTCAACGCTGTAAATGTTTTCTCTTAAAGCTTTATTCTTACATCAAAAACATGAAAACCATCCCTAGACCCAAACTAAAGACACATATTGTAGTGAAAGGGATTCTACATTTGAACATTCGTTCCAAAATATATATATTCCTTTTAAGTAATTTTAGTGTTGACACGATTTTAAGCAATCTTCTGTTACCAAAATCAAGCCATAAAACGCTTACCAGGACGTCAACACTGGTTTAAGCAATTTTCTGCTATGCCCCAGCGCCCCTACCTACAGCTTCGCTCCATGATGAGACACATTTTACTAGCCCTTTTTGCTATCAAAACCACACAAAAAAAAAGTAGGCCCGGGCTTCCAGGAAGCTCTTGGGTCCTAAGGAGTTCTTCGCGGCCTTCGCTCCTATATCATGCCTATAAAGGTAACACAATTTTAAGGAAGTACAAGTCCCCCTACCCCCTTTTCTTTTCTTTTTGTTCGCAAAAAAAAAAAAAATTCTTACGAATTTATTTTCTTCTGGAAATCTTCAATTTCCGAAAAATCTTCTCCAATTTGTAGAAAATCTTCTTCAATTTTCAGAAAATTTCCTTCATTTTCAAAAATTTGTTTCCATTTTCGTTAAATTTTCATCATTTTGGGGATTTTTTTTTTTTTTAATATTTAAAAAATTGTTTCTTTTTGTGAAATTTTCAACTTTTGAAATTTTTGTTTTCTCCAATTTTCGGGATATTTTTTCATTTTGAGAAAATTTCCTACAATTATTGAGAAAATCACTTCCATTTTCGTAAAATTTCCTTCATTTTGTGGCAGGGTAATTTTCTTTTATATTTTAGAAATTTCGTCAATTTTTGGAACATTTTCTTTTAAATTTTAAAAATTTTCTTAATTTTCGGAAATTTTTCCATTTTTATGAATTTTTCTTCTATTTACGTTAAATTTTCCTTCATTTTGAAGATATTTTTTTAACATTTCAAGTTTTGGGAAATTTCCTTCATTTTTGAAAAATTTCTTTCATTTTCAGGAAAATTTGCCTCAAATTTTCGTGAAATTTTCTTTTATTTCTTCAATATTAAAGATTTTGTTTTAATTTTTGGAATATTTCCTTCAATTTTTTAGATTTTTTTTCATTTTTTGCGAAATTTTCTTCCATTTTCACCATTTTAAAGAATTTTCCTTCAATTTTGGGGATATTTTTTTCAATATTTAGGATATTTAGAAATTTTCTGCACCATGCACTACACAATTATCAATAGATCATTTGAATCAATTCAGCTGTTGTTGCCTCGGCACGTCAATATACCTAAAACAATTGACAAGCTAATTATAAAATATGTTGGAATATGATGTTTATGCACTGGCTATATCAAAGTCACAATAGATGGGCTAAATATCAGTTAAAATTCGAAATTTAGATTCATTAAACCAGGAATACTGTTATAGCAGTATCCCTGATTAAGCTAACTATTAACATACCTGCAGCCATAAGTCCAGACTTCTGCCACTTTTTATATAATTAGCTCAGCAAGTAATGGACTGACAGTTTTTAGTAGCCTATTTTTTCGCGCCGAAAACTCCACATTTAACTTCAGTGTCACGGTTAGCCTTTGTCTGTTTGTTTTCCTGGTTCACAATACTTACAATGTTTTTCCAGACGGTGTTTTCCGTTGGTCTATTTTTAGACAATTTGTTTACGCTTCCAGACCCAAAGTGTAACGAAATGCGGCATTACTATCTGACTAATAATAATACTAATAATGATAGGAAGATTTATATAGCGCTAAGTCCACACTGTGGAGTATGCTCAATGCGCTTATACAATGAAAATAAGAGTTAATGTAAATAAACGATTAAATTAAATTATAATAAAAATCAATAATACTTTTTAAACAAATTTGTTTTGAGCTGAGATTTAAACGTATTCAAAAATTGAATGTCTTTCATGGAATTCGGAATATCATTCCATTTTCTGGCAGCTGCCTCTGTGAAAGACCTGTAACCAAAGATTTTAGTCTCCACTTTGGTATATCCCGCAATTTCTTGTAATCACTGAGACCTGAGACACCTTTTTGGCTGATAGATGGACAGAAGGTCACAGAGGTATTTTGGTGCTGATCTGTCTATAGACTGGTAGGCTAAACAGTATTTATGCCAGAGCGGCTACTCGTTAGGCCTTTCCACCTATGGAGGCTACGGTAGTGATTTTATATAAAAATGTAGGTTGTAGGGAAAACCTACGGGAGAAATCTCAAAATGTAGGTAGATTTCTTGAATTTTGTAGGTAGAATTTTGGAACCATGGCATGCATCATTAAACAGTTCTAAATTTAAATAAAATATAAGTTGCAAAGTTGTTTAATGTCTAACACCATGTAGAACAATAAACACACACACATACACACACACACACACAGACATGAATTTATTGGAAATTTATTGCATCCAATCATGGATTTCTTGTCTGTTTGAGAAGTTAATTGAAAAATGAGGAGATGTTTGAAGTAGCAAAGATGTGCCCTTCGCTGAGGCGCACTGAATAATACTTGTATTTATATGTCCTTGATAAAATCGCATCTTTTACAGATCCTTTTTTGGTAGAAGGCCCATCAGTTCCTCTTGTACCAACTCTTCCTCTGAATCATCTACTTCTGCAAAAATGTTGTCTGGATAATTTTGATGCTTTCAGTATAACTGTACTTCATTGGCTGATTGATCCAAAATTTATCCAGCCTTCTGTTGAAGGCCCGAGAACTTGGTGGTTCAATAACATCACATGGTGTTGTTCACAAGTCCACGACCCGAAAAGAAAAAGATTTTTTTTTATATTTAACCAGGGCGTGATTATTGAAGGGTCCTCTGTCTTCCAGGCAGAAGAGTCAGGCCCCTTCCGCTTTCACCCGCTGGGCCGCCCACCGCATGCTGATATTTTCTTGGCGCATATGTTGCGGGTTGAAGATGAAAGTGCGCTAGGCGGGGTCAAAGACTAATATCGCCGCGTGGTAGACGACTGTGCCAGTGCCAGTGAGAAGATATATGACCATAGAGGTCATAGGTGGAATTTGGAAGGCGGAGGGGGGGGGGGGGAACTTTCTCAATTTCCCCCTAGTTTTATCTTTGTATGGTGATTTTCTGCGTCTTAGCGTGATTTCGCCCCTCACTTTTGACTTTACCCCCTCCCCACACACACACCTTTTGGTAAGCAAATCCCGCATATAGTGTGTATACTGCACTTTCCCTATTTTTTCACTGAAACAAGCCGGGAATTATCAAGTATAGGCCTATAAGCAAAAAAATCCGCTCTTTATACATCATCACATGGTTTCCAATAGATCTATAACAAAAACCCAACTCAAATCGCCTCTTCCTGGTCTAGGTGCATTTTCGCCGTTACTTATTGACATGCGTAGGTGGAACGTACGTAGGTAGAAATCACATTGAAGTGAAAACCAAATGATGAGAGTGCTGGAGTGACGACATATATTAGGTGACGCACCTATGACGACTTGAGAAAACAAATCAAACTAGCCAAAAATATTCTTGATTTAATTGTTCTAAGAAACGAACTTAAAGTCCAATGATATGAAATACACATATGTTTTACGGCGGTTATCTTTAGATAATTTGTTTTGCCAAGAAAAACTAACTTTACAGATTAAAGACGCAAACATTTGATTAAATTTAACAGAAGTTATCGCATCATATATAAAGCGTAAGGAAATAGTAGTTCTATACAACGTTCGGGGGTTAGTGACTATTAACATAACTTAGCAGTTTGTGAAACTTAGGGCGGCAGAGGCAGTGACTGTGGCAGTGAAAGAGATAAAACTTTGAAAGTTCCAAGAAACGAACTTGAAGTCCAGTGATATTTTTAGACCTGGACTTCAGACTTAAGGAGAGGTGTACCGCCTGGCTCAGTGGTTAAGGAGGAGTCACACTCGTATTCAAAAGTATACCGGGTTCGATTCCCGTCGTGAGTGCTGCATTGTGGCCTTGAGAATCTTGAATACACTTTACTCTACTTGCTTCATTCACTTCGCTGTAAAATGAGTACCAGCACTGCTGTGGAGTTAAAATGCGATGGACTCGAATTCCCGTCCAGGGGAGCATTGTACTCTCATCCGCTTGTACCATGCATGGAAACAGGGAATAAGCACCGGCCCTATATGAGCCTAATGGCTTGATTAGATTTAGCATAGCAAAGGTCAGAAGGAACATAAAGCGTAACGACATACTTGTAATTGGTAGTTCAGTATTAGACCCTATATCGTCTAGCAAAGGCGGCGGAAATATCTGAATCTGGGGAAGGGGGGAGGGGAGCACAGGATATGAGGGGCACTTCCCAACTGTCGTATCCTCCCCCCACCCTCCACCAACACCGGAAAATTTTGAAAATTACTGGTGACCCATTTTTCCTTTTTTATTTCTTATTTACAGCTTCGGGTATTCAAGTTTTTTTGGTCCAAAATTCGGTGAAATTGATCATATTTATATCAGAAAAAAAAAAAGTGGACATTTTATGTATCATAATTCTTGAAATCGGATGGATTTGAATATCATGATTAGCCAATTTTATTGGTCTTGAGTCGGAATATATTTAGGCCTAATGTCTAAAATAATGTGAAAAGCAATAACATGAACAACAGGCAGTGTCGTCACCAGATGTTTTCGTTTGGGGGCAGAGCACTTCAGATGAGGATAATGGACACTATAAAAGTGCCATGTTTTGGCGAAGCGTGCGCGTAACGGTGTGGGGTCTAGGGGCTCGCTAAAGGGCATGTGGTGGGATCCATGGACGAATCCCCCGAAGCTTTGCGGATTTCTTGTTTTAAAATGGCTTAAAATCAAGCACAGAAGTTCCAAAATTAAATTGATGAAAGGGAGAAAATCTTAGATTCAAACGTTAAATCAACTTAAAAACATTTTGGTTACTATTTTTAATCAGGCAGAAATTTCCCCCAAAAAACTTCAGATAATTCGGGCCATAAAAAAAAAAAAACTGGGGTTCAGGGGCGAGGCCCCACAAGTTCTGTAGATTTTTTGATTTTAATGCCCCAATATGGCTTTTAATCAAGCACAGAAATTCAAAACTTAAATTTATGTCAAGAAGAACGAGACGGCAAGAATCCACGGAGTTGCTGACCTTATAGCCTCTGCCACATCCGACAATGACAATAACAATCACACAATTTATTTCTAGCAAATAATGATACAAATGTGTAGCATACAAATTATTTACATGTTCAAATTAACTAAATACATTTATTTGATTTTTTTATCTTGTGTCTAATCCGTAAATTATTGCATAAAAAAGGAGAAAACTGAAGTGTAATACTTATAAAATGTTTTTAACATGAATTGGAAAAATTTGTGATAAAACAACAACAATGTGTACAAAAGATACCATAAGAAAAACCTTTAAAACAAAAAGAAAATGATTATTAAAAAAAACGAAAAGAAAGAAAAAATTATAGAGTAGGCAATTACACACTTGCATAATTAATTACTGAGAGTTAATCTTTATACACCTGAGATGCCGATAAATTTTGTTTGTACTTAAAAAATAAAAAAAACAATTGGTTTTATATTTTTTTGTATTATCATCAAAATGAGTTTTAGATTTTGACTCATGAGGTGGAGATGCACAATTGTTTTTCTTTGTTCTCTCATACTTTTGTTTAAAATTATTTTTTTTGTCTCGTGTTATATCGATCATTGGACTCCAATGAAAAACAAAGTTTCGTAGGTTCTCTGGTAATGACATCTGATAAGCTTTAAACAGTTAAACATAAATACTCCTGTATTGAAGTCTACAATATATGATAATCTTAATGTTTTTAATTTGTACAAAAGTTTGTTAGTATGGTCTAAATAATTAGCATTACATACAATACGAATAACCTTCTTTTGTTTTAAGAATATCGATTAATCTGTTAATTAGCGATATGCTAACTCTACTAAGACATTTTCTCGTGGACAAAGAGGAAATACCAACTCCAGTTCCGATCCTTTATTTCTTTATGATTGGCGAACTCTACTTGTTACGTTAGGCTGTAAGTATTAATGTATGGTACATTGTAACTTTCACAATTGTACAATTTTTTTCGCACAATTTTTGGTTTTCGTCAGTGTTGTACTGTCCTATCCTTACGTCACGAAAAACCAATACGTAATGAGCATACGTTTGGAGACCTGAAAATAAGCCAGATTTTTCACATTTTGGGATCGATTTTGTAAGAAAGTGTTTGTGGTGAGTGTTTATGAAGAGCATTTGTATCAATTCATGCAAAGTGGTTGCTACCTGCGACCTGTTCAAATAGCTTTAACAGTTTAAATATATTTGGATATTTTAAATAACCCTTTTTTTGTCTCCGTAAACGGGTTCCTTTTGATATTTACAAAGAAGATGGGAGATGGCAAATTTTGCCCTGCATGGCCCATATCAAAGATACACCACTAACGAAATTTGGGGTGGCTCGCACACTCTAGGCCCTGTTTTAAAGACTTTTTACAAATTATAAGCTGGGAAAACAAAGGTACAGTAGGCAGAGATAAGGCGTTTTAGGTATAAAAAAAAGTGCAGTATGTAGGGCTGTTGGGACCCAACTTTGTCTTTAGGAGAAATTGAGAATAGTGTATGCGCGCGAAATTTAACAATTTTAGTTTTTTCAGGGCGATATTTTTGTTACTTGCCTTAATAAAAAGATCATACATATAGTTTTTTTAGAAAAGTTTGTAATTTTTTGAAACGGCAGGTTCTATCTCTAAAAAGGGCACTTTACCTGCAGAAAAAGGTCACCTCTCCTCTCTGAAAAAGAGCACTTTTCAAACCTTACATTTTAAGGACCTTAAATACACATGTTCATGCAAGTCCATGAAATAAGACCACGGGTGTATAGCCACGGGGTCGAAAGGTTGTTCGACCCTGGCCTCAGTGACTAAACCAAGAGAAGAGTGGGGAGGGAGGTGTCCGGACCCCTCCGCATACACACTTTTTCGAGGATATTTTCAAAAACTGGGAATATCTTTGTGTGCTATATCTTTTGAAACTTAAAATTATTCCCAGAAGCATTGGTGGGATTTGCCTACTGACAGTGTGTGGGAGTTAAAAGTGGGTGGGGGAGTTAGAAATGGTGTAGGGGTGTTAAAAGTGGGGTGCGGGAATCACGCAAGTTCCCCCTTTTGCCCCCTTAAATCCTGCCTATGCTTAGAAATGGGCTAAACTTTAACACTTCGTCTTGGGAGGGTGTCTAAGACCTTCTCGGACCCCCTCAATGATGCTGGCTACGCCAATGCCTGGCTCCCCTTCCCCAAAAGTGAAATAAGGTCCATTAAAAATGATAAAAGGTCCAGATATATTCCTTCGGCGACCCTCAATTTAAAAGGCTGGCTACATCCCTAAAGACCTGGCAAAACGTTATTTTCTTATAAAGTCGTTTTTAGCCTTTGCCACAAGGCTGCAAAAGGTTTTTTAAACTTAAAAAGAAATATTCCCATGGTTTTTTTGTAAAATTCTATTTAAAAGAGCATACTTTTAGAGCTAATTAAAAGAATAAGGCTTATCACGTCGGGTCCTCACTTCAGTGTTCCCGGGCGTACCGGCTACCCCTCTGGTGCCTTGGTCCGCCTGGTCAGCGGTCAAAATGCCACCTTTGATATAATTGATCGGTTAAGATTACTTTCAAAAAGTATGGAAGTAAAAATGTGTAGGAAAGTTTGGTTGTATTGTAGGCTAATTTGGCAGTCAAATTGAATAAACGCTTACAACATTGTAACAACTTTTCTGTCTATTCTGTTGGAAGAAATAAAAAAATTAAAAAAAGAAGATAGGGGTGGCAACACCCCTTGAGGCTTATCACGTGGTTGTGAGGACCGGTCGGTCCCTCACTTCAGTGTTCCCTGGCGTATTGGCTACCCCTCGGGTGCCTTGGTCCGCCTGGTCAGCGGTGCCATTTCAACCACGTGATAAGCCTTATTCTTCTAATAGGGTATATCAAAGAGCTATGTAGAAGCTCTTTGGGTATATTGGACAATGTATATAAATACCTAACTCTCATCAATTTATTTTTCTTGCAGGTTTTACTAATAAAAAAAGGCTGATAGATTTTAATGAAATACAACAACTTTGTGGGAGAATGTGTTGCTGTGATGTCATACTGAGCCTTTTCCTATTCGTTTGTTTACATTTTTCAAATTTAAATATCTCCATGGTAGGAATATTATATCGACATGATTTTTGTACTAAATTGTTTCTAAAAACAATTTCTCAAGAAAAGTTATAAAAAAACATGGGAATAGCATTCAAAGTAAAATCGGGGTAGATGTTCTGATTATGTTCGGAAAGTTAGGAGAGAAAGAGATGGGGCACCTGTTCCACATAGGAGGTAAACATTATAAACATCAATGAGAACAAAATCGCGCATGTAAATATGAATATGAGTTGGAGGAAGAAGAAACATGTATTAGTGGGGTATTAAATTGTTATTTGCATTCTTTAAGGTATGTCAAGTGTTATAGTTACTTATCTCCAAACGTTGTTTCTTGGTAATAGCGTCATACTAAGAACTGCCAAATGCAACTGTTTTGCTACGCTTCATGCATCCGGTCATGTCTGATAATTTTAGCCAAATAATTGAGTTATAACCCCCCTGTTCTTTTGTACTGTGGCAAGGAATTTCACTTGTTCCTTTGTACTACATGTGGCATGGATTTTATCTTTGTTCTTTGTACTACATGGGCAGGGATATGTTATTTTAGCATATCCCTGTTCATACCTTTGTACTACATGGGGCATGGATTTTTGTTCATCCTTTTTTTATTTGTTCTTCCATACTATGTTATTTTAGTGACAAGGATTTTATCATGTTCTTTCATAAGGTGGCAGAAATTTTCTCCTGTTCTTTCATGCTGTAGCGGGGATTATATCCTTTTCTTCATACTGTGACTAGGATTTTGTCCTGTTCCAGGGGTGTAGCCAGCCTTTTGAATTGGGTGGTTGCAGAGGGAAATATTTGGACCTATTAGCATATTTCATGGAATTTTAAATTAATACCTTTAGGTGTGTGTTTTTTTTTTTTTTTGGGGGGGGGGGGGAGGGTGGGTCGTATGACCCTGGCGACCCCTACCCCACCGATGTGTTCTTTCATACTCTAGCACGGATTCTATTCCTTTCTTCCATACTGTGACTAGGATTTTATCCTGTTTTTTTTTCTTCACACTGTAGCAGGAATTTTGTCCTGTTCTTTCATACTGTGGCATCCTGTTTTTCATACTGTGCCAAGGAATTTATTCTGTTCTTTGATACTACAGTACTGTGGTTCAGTTTTTATTCTGTTCTTTGATACTACAGTACTGTGGTTCAGATATTATTCTGTTCTTTGATAATGTAACATGGATTTAATCCTATATTCTCTTCTATTCTTGCAGGGGGTTTTATCATGTTTTTCATACTGTTATGGGTTTTATCCTATTTTTTCACATGGCACCAGGGATTTTATCCTGTACTTTAAGTAATTCTTAAAGTGATTATGAGGAGATACTTTCTCTTGAGCATATATAAGTATACAAATGGACGTATGTCCACATGGTTATCTCTGGTTCAAAGCATATGTATATGGACATTTCAAATCACAAAGAAAATACAGTCAATGACAACATTATTAACTTCTAGACATTTGTATTCTTTAAATTATACTCTTTTTAAAAGAATGAACATCTCAACCAAACTTTAAATACATATTTCCACCTGTACAATACTATATAATAACTTGATAGAGAAAATGAGTGAGGTTTAGTTGGTTGTTAACAGCACCTTAACTGGAATTGACATATGTGCCAAGAGTGGGTATAGTGTGATAAAAATCAAATCTTTGCTGGACATATCCTTTAAGGCCTTTTCACACTACCTTTGACCCGTGTCAAAACTTACACGGGTCTTATCCTTGTCGATTCGGTAAAATGTTAACACGGTCCAGTCCCGCCCTGCATTCCATTGCTCAGGATAAACACGGGCCATTTCCGACACATGTATATGGTTGATCATGTCGGATCATGGGTCAAAACTCTCATCCTTACTCTCGGGCAGGATTAGTTTTGACATGGGTCGAGCTTATTACACGGGTCAACGCCGTGTTGAAAGTTAGTGTGAAAAGGTCAGTTAAGATTACACGGTCAGACCTGTGTCCATCACGGGGATTTTCCGTAGTGTGAAAAGGCCTTTAAAATATCTCACTTACTTCATATTGTACCTGGTATGAGTTGGTCTTAAAAGAGACTTTGGAGGGGGTTTTCAGCATGTGGATTGAAAGTAATACAATATTGAACCCATTTTAGAAATTCAAAACAGCTCAATTTCACAAAGATGTTTTGGATTTGAAGAGGTTGCACGACGTGAAATTCATTGCTTTGACCATAGCAGTTTTACTGAACTAACATTACATTTAAATGTTTGTAACCTCACTTTTCCTCTTACTGCAGATCTCCATTTTGGAAAATGCTTGGATGCGAGGTGGGGTTGATTTCAGAGATTCCAGTTCATTACAGATCCGGTTAATTACAGATCTGGTTCATTACAGATCCGGTTCATTACAGATCCGGTTCATTACAGATCCGGTTCAATACAGATGTAAAAAGGGTACTTGGTTTTGTATAGCTTACATGTCATAAAAATCCCTTTTTTGCTATCAAAACACAGGTAAACTACTTCTGCTTACAGCCCAATATCATAACACTATTTACTTTACTTAAATAAGATAAATAATTCTTTATTTCATAAATATTCACCCTTAGTAAGAGAAATTCTATCTACCAAAACTGTTACTTAAGTCTTAAACATTACCTGAATAAATACATTAAATAGATGCTACAAAGATGTCTATGTACCATGCTATTATTCTTGTGTAAGGTTTTGTTTCTATGATAACAAACAATGCAATTAGCTTACCACACACATCTTTCTTAGACAAGATATATTTATTTCTCTTTCATCCAATCCTTTAAACCAAAGTTCTCCTTTGTTCAATGTACAGAAAAATAACCAATTAACATCCTCAAATATCAAACTAACTATACTTTAAAGCCAATTGGCTAAATCTTAAAATAATGAATTATTCATAAGTTCATTATGACATCATAACAGAGAAAGAGGGGGAATTTTAACAGGGAGTTCAGCTTACCACACACACATCTTTCTAAAGGGGCACTAGACCCATAAGTGGGGGTGCAATTTTCCAGAGACTAACAAATATTCAGCAAAGCTTTTTGACCCTAGTGGAGACAAGAAAAACTTCTCTACCACCAATATTCATACTAAGTTATCTGAGATCAGTGTTTGTTTGATGAGGGCTTAACGGCACCAGGACAACGAGGGTCAAATTGTGCCTGAGAGGTTAGATCATTCTAGAGATAGGAAGGAAAGAAAACAAGGGGAGATTGAGAGAAATACAAGAACTAAAAGTCAGAAAGCTGGGACCGAGAGAGGAGGTGCAGGGGTGAAGAAAAAAAAAAAAGTAGAGAGAGGGGGTGGGAGAGGAGGACTAAATATGGTTGTAGAGGGAAGCATGATGAAGAAAGGAGATAATTTTATCCGGAAGGTTTTTCTGGAAAAACTCTGCAATTAAGTTGTGGGGAGCGAGGGAAGCTCTGGGAAGGTTGTACAAGGGAAAGCAAGAAGAACTTGATGGACTGTGAGGATGCAATGGCAATTGTTGCAGAGGGGTTGCAGGAAGCCAACAAGAAGGTGGGAGTGAGTGAGGGAGTGTGACCTATTTTAAAACAGGTAATATGAATGTTGTCGAGGTTGTTGATGGTGGGTTTGATCGGAATGGTGGGCTGGATGACGTGGAGTTTGTTATCAATTTGAGAGTCCCATGAGGTTTGCCAGTGGTCACGAACAAGGGAAGCGATAAGCAGTTTGATGTCAGAAAGGGTTTTGGGAAATGGGGTAGGGGGGAGATTGAGGGCAAGCTTAGTGGCTGCATCAGCCCTGTCATTGCCAGGATGCCAACATGGCTGGGAATCCAGAAGAAAAGAATTTTTTTCTGCAGAGGGTTGGCGAAAGGGTTTCTGGAGGAGGAGGTGGGATGTGGAGTTACCCCATTTAAGATTTGAGTAAAGAAGTAAGGACAGCCTTGGAGTCCGAGAAGATGGCAAAGTGGCTAAGCAGAGAGTACTCAACAAAGTTGAAAGGAGGATGGCCTTTGCCTCCACTTAAAAGATGGACGAGTAGTCAGGAAGCCTGCTACTGAGGGTGATGTCTTGGATGATGGCAGCAGCAGCTGTCTTGTCGCCTTCCTTGGAGCCATCAGTATACATGGAGGTGTAGTTTGAGAGTTGGTCTTTAATTTAATTGTGGAGATTGATGAAGAGGTTAGGGTGGGTTTGGGTTTTGTGATGAGTGGAGAGGCCCAGGTGCATAGAAGGGAGAGGGTGGCCCAAGGAGGAAAAGTGGGCTAGGAGATGGAGGAGGTCTGATTTGATGCGTAAGCTAGAGGAAGGAGATAGGGTTTTAGTCCTATCAAAGAGAGTGGAGAAATTGGGGTACCCAATGAGGTTGTAAACAGGGTTCTGGGTGTTGGTGAGGACTCTAAAAGCATAAGAAAGGCTAAGCTTTCTACACCTTAGCAGAAAGGGGGGTTCGTTGGCTTCAACATGAAGGCTGGTGATTGGGAAGTCCTGTAGGCACACAGACAAATCCAGAGGGCTTCATTTTGGATGGTGTTGATGTGGTTTAGGTAAGAGTTGTGCAGTAGACAATATTGCCAGTCAAGCTTCGCACGAATGGTGTGCTTAAAGATTTTGAAGAGAGCATAATGCTTCGCACCCCAAGTGGTGTTGGAGAGGAGGCAGAGAAAATTGAGGGAGCTGTTGCATTTCTGTTTCAGGTTGGTGATGTGTTGCTTGTAGGAGAGCTTGGGGTCTAGAGTTAAACCCAGGAACTTAGTGTGTTCAACTTTAGGGATGTGATTGCCATTGAGCAAGAGGTTCGGGTTGGGGTGGAGGTTGTTGAAATGACAGAAGTGTATGCAGACCGTCTTGTCCTTGGAGAATTTAAAACCATTATTGTTGCACCAGTCTTGCAGCTGATTGAGGTCGAGTTGGAGCCAATTTTCGACAAGAGGAAAGCTAAGGGAGGAGTAGAAGATGGTGAAGTCGTCCATGTAGAGGGCACGTTTGATGTTGGGGCCAAGGTTGAGTAGGTTACCATTCCAGGAGAGATGGAAGACTTACCCACCCTGCCATGAAAGCTGTTAATTATTCTCCAAATCTTCTTAGAGGGGGTATTGGTGGTGAGAGAAGAGATGAAGTTGTTCCAAGTGTTGGTTTTACTGTCCTTGATAGTGCACCTGGCCTTGGCACAGCTGATGCGAAAGAGGTTGAGGTTGTGGGTGATTGGGTTAGTTTTGAAGTTCCTGAGGGCCCTTTTCCTGTTCTTGATGATGGTTTTGCAGTCATCAGAGAACCAGCGGTTGGGGATGATTAGAGGGTTTGGGAATAGAGCAGGTGGGAATGTTGAAAATGATGTTACTGAAGTTTGACAAGGAATCCTCACCCTTGAGGAAATAGGGGGAGAGGTGCGGGTCACAGAGGGTTTCGAGAAGGGGCAGTCAGCCTTCTCGAGGTTCCAATTGGGGGTGTGGTCAGTGGGGGTTTAATGGGTGGAGTGTATAAGAAGAGGGCAATTGTCACTACCACAGAGATCAGCAGTGACCTTCCAGCTAAAGAGAGATCGAATAGTATCTCTTTTAAGTTTATAAACAATAACCAGGGGTATAAATACCAAGTGGGTGTGGGTGGGGAGTGTCACACCCTCCCCCAAAAAAAAAAAAAAATTGACTTGTTGGTAAAATTTGAGAATAGTTGGTAAATCTAGTATCAGGTTGGTAAAAATACTGAATTTGATTATTAGCTTTTTTACAGGGAGGCAGCTTTTTCTTAAAATAGGATGCTAATTTGAGACTGTCGTAAATCTTATCCCCCTCCAGTCAAAAAGGTCTAATAATGTAGCTGACAATAACATGTGATCACTTTAAGATGCAAACATTTGCCAAATCATATTATGAAATTTCACAAAAAAGACACCCTCACTTATGGGTCTAAGTCCACCTTTAAAACAAGATATATATATAAAATTTTGTCTTCATCCCATCCTCCTTTAAACAACTTTCCAATTTGTTCTAAACACAAATATGCCATACAAGATCTCAGATATCCAACTAATTACACTCTAGTGCTAATTGACTAAAGCTCAAAAGCATGAATTATTCATCAGTTTTATAATGACATCACAACAGGGTAAAGAATTTAAATAAGAGGTTTCCCCAGTGAAAATATCTATTTCTATATTGAATTTGTAACAAAGTAGGGTTGAAATTTACGGCAATCTGTGAACCTTTCTATCATACCCTATTTGCCATAAAGGATTAGTTGAGTGGTCAAACAAGTCCATCTTATATGAAAGGGACATTAAAAGAAACAAAATGGTGAAGAAACTGTTCAAAAATCTTATTCCGTGAAGGAGATATTCAAGTTTAAAACTGTCTTATTTTTGTAGAAATGGACTGGTGCAGTAAGTCTACTACGGAAGGTTGGTGCCCTTATCATCACATTCTTAACGTGCTAATGTGTTTCAAAGAAAATATATTTAACTTTTTTCCTATTTCAATTATTTTCCCTCAAATTTTCTACAGGTGGTAAATTATAATCATCCTTACAAGATTTTGGTTTACTCCTTTCCTGACATCCAATGGTTTTAAGCCACAAAATCAAAGGACAAAATATGATAGAATACATAAAGACTTTGAGGAATCTGAGGCAGTGACACCACGACTAGTCTGATTACAGTCGTTTCTACACAAATGATACCAGACTTGAATATCTTCTTGATTGAACTTAAGTTTTGAATGCTTTCTTATTATTTTGTTTCGTTTGAAGTCCTCTTTTATAAGATAAGACTTGCTTTACGCCTGAACTAATCCTTTAATCTATGCCACTGATGAGTGAAATGTTCAAACCTTGAAAATGAACTATTAGGTATGAAAGAAATATCCCCATGAATTTTCATTTATATGGTAGAGGACTATTAAGGTGAAACATAACATGTCAATATCTTATTCAGTTTGCGTTACTGCACTTTAAAGATGTCACCAGTGTGTTAAAAACTAAACTTAGGGTGTAAAGTGCGATGTCATAATTGCAGATCCAAGATAAGTTTTCATGTAAATGAAATTTTCTTACACTTGGATTGTAAAGAACAAGCACAGATGGGCAAAAAATGTTCTTGCTAAGTGGCTTGTTGTATCCCATCTTATTAATGAATCAAAAACTGTTTCGAATGATTCAGAAACAGTCAATTAATTTCAAAGAAATATGTAAGCATTGTCTTGGATCTGCACACTTTGAGTCACTTTTAAACACACTGGTGAAATCTTTTAAATGCAGTAACTCCTGAATTAATATATCCACATGGCTTTTCCCCCAATTTGTTTCTTTAATAGTTATTTATCATATATATGAGCATGAAAACACACAGGAATATTCCTTTAAATGCAATGAAGACGATATGAATATGCATAAAGGAATCTGATGTACTGAATATTCACAACTTGCCAACTGATCAAATGATTAAAGTAGCAGTCTAGGCTTAATGATTTACGTTATAATGTAGAGTATCAAAATAGTTAACAAGGCTACAATTACTAAATGCTTTAATTTGGCATATAAAACTTATTTGGCATATTGTTTTGGAAGATTTTGCAGATTCCAACATACAAGGAAAAACTAAGAAACAAGTTTAGACAAAAATGTATCACACAAATTCTTACAGGTGTATGATAATATATCATAATCTGGATTAAGTAGGGCTATGAGAACTTATGCAACTGCACAGAGCCCCCCTCCCCAGACGATGGAACAGCTACTTGTCTGCTCTATGCTGCCAAAGCCTGGCAGGAAATGATCTGGAAGCTTTTAACCCTGTGCTAGAACACGTGTTATGTAGTGACTGTCGAAGGTGTATCGACGCGAGAAAGGGAAAAATTCCTCTCAAATTCCCCTCTCTAGTTATCAGCTTGTTATCAGCTTTGATCAAATGAAGAAATATTCGCACCAAGAATGATATCACAGCCTAACTTTCTCACAACTACTAAAAGCATTTATTGGAAATTAATGTGAACAACTTTTTTAATGGAATTTTCTGCAAATTTGCTTCAGATAGTACGTTACAATTACTTCACTAGATTGTGTTTCATTGTTTTTGTACCATATCCAATGACAAAGCCACAAATTCTCAGAAAATATTTCAAACAATATGTACAGACTTTGAGGAATGAAAGGTGGTGCTATGTCATTACTAGTCTGATTTCAGTCACTTCTACAGAAATCTGATAGAACTTTACTAACAGAATTAGGTTTGGGATGCCTTTCTTCACAATTGTGTCCCTTTTATCACTGTAGCACCATTAATTTGTAGCAGCGTTTCCATTAACCTTTAAGTCTTTATCTTATCTTAATTGATTTAAAGTTACTGGCCTATAAACACCACCAAAAAATGTGTTGCAACAGGGTTACTTAATGTTATATTACTGCGGTGGTGCTTATAGGTCGGTAACTTTAAACCAATTAAAATAAGATAAATAGTTAAAGGTGATCTTCTTTCATATGTGATGAACATGCTTGACTACTGTGTCATTTGTATACTAATATGCTCTAATAAGCTAAACAACAAATATGCTACATTGCAGTGTTCACATGAAGGTGCAGGATTGCGGGATTCCTGCACATATTATCAAATTCCTGCTCAAAATTAATTGAAGGGAGAAATACCTGCAAAAAAGTGTTAAAATTGGCCAAAAAATGCCAAAATTGACTTTTTCCCAGCCAAATTTGACCTTTTTTTGTTTGTTTGTTGTTGTTGTATTTTGGCTTTTTTTTGTAACTCTAGTGTGAACACTGCTACATTGATATGAAAAGATCAACAGGTGTCACCCCAGAATGCAAGAACAAAGATGTCTCACGAGTTACCACAGATGAAAAGTCACACATGAAAATGCAGACATACGGTATGAAACACATCACAAGTCACGCATCTCCATTCAAATGCATGTCTTGAAATTAATAATGGCTCTATCAGTCATTATAACAAACAGGTACTACCACCAGTATATCAACATTAATTCATCAATAAATTCAGATGTTCAATCTTTTTGTTAAATTATAGCAGAAGTGTGCGAGTCATTAGCACTTGACAAAGTGTTGGCGTCTCTAACCATGTTATTGATTGCAATAATTCTGAAATCATGTGTTTCGAAAAATAGTTAAAGGATTAGTTCCGGGGTCAAGCAAGTCCATCTTATATGAAAGAGGACTTCAAAAGAAACAAAATAGTAAAAAAAAAGCTTTTAAAAATCTTATTCTGTTAAGGAGATATCTAAGTTTGAAGCTTGGCATTATTTTTGTAGAAACAACTGAAATTAGACTAGTTGTGAGGTCACAGTCTCAGACTCCTCAGTCATAATGCATTCTATCATATTTTGTACTTCATTTTTGTGGCTTAAAACCATTGGATATGACAGGAAAGTAAGAAACAGAATCTTCTAAGGATAACTCTGATTAACCACCAGAAGAAAGTTTGAGGGAAAATAATTAAAAAAAAGAAAAAAGTTGTGAGGATAAAGGCACCACCCTTCCGTAGTAGACTTACTACACCAGTCATTTCTACAAAAATAAGACAAGAGCTTTAAACTTGAATATCTCCTTAACAGAATAAGATTTTTGAATGGTTTCTACATCATTTTGTTTGTTTAAAGTCCTCATTCATATAAGACACACTTGCTTTACCGCTGAACTAATCTTTTAAGCTGGTTGTGATCCATCTTGTGAAATGTTTACAGGCAACCCATGAATAGAAAGGGTACAATCTTAAATGATTAGTTCAGTGCCAAATGAGTTCATCTTATATGAAAGAGGACTTTAATAGAAACAAAATGGTTTAGGCCATCAACCAATTTTGAAGAAAATTGATTTAACTTTTTTACTACTTGAATTATTTTTCCTCAAAATTTCTTCAGGTGGTAAATTATTATTGCCCTTCTAGATTCTTTTGACTACTTTCCTGACATATCCAATGGTTTTTAAGCCCTCAAATCTCAGGAAGAATTTTGATATAATACCTAAAGACTGAGGAATCTGAGGTTGTCACATCACAACTAGTGACATTTTAAGTCGTTTCTACACAAATGATACCAAACTTTAAACTTAAATATCTCCTTAACGGAATAAGACTTTTGAAAGCTTTTTTCACCATTTTGTATCTTTTGAATTCCACCTTCATGAGATGAACATGCTTGACTCCTGAACTAATCCTTTAACAAACATATCTTTTTAATTCAAGGAAAAAACAAGCGAAATGAACAATTTGTATTAGTTCAATGCATAGAGGTAATCCTGTCCAATAACTTGACCAGTATCTGAAGAGCTTCATAAAGTTATTACAAACCTATAGCATTTAAAAGTATTCACTTGGTCGGAAATGTGACCCAAGGTCATCAGACTGCATAGCAACCGCACACATTCACCCCGCACTGAAGTGAAAACAAAGCGATCAGCTGTGTTTGTTTACATGCCAAATGCATACAGACTTGCCACGTGTATCACGCAAAGGTTGTTTTCACTCCAGCAAATGATGTCATCTCCCGGATGTGACGTGGCACTGACCAAGTGAATAATCAAAGAGTATAAGTTTCTAAAAAGATGAAACTTCCTATACTAATAATGCTAAATAATTGGCACCACTATGGAGGCCACTATTTGGGAGACTGTCACATGATATGGTCACCTGATATCTATCCTGCACACAGGCCAAAATAAATGTAACAGCTCTGCACTATCTCAACAAAGTATTTTTTGGATGCACGCATGCACAACAGTACTGTCATAAATTTTTCCCATAATTAGTCATGTGACCAAAACAAAAGTTTTGATCTAAGCGTGTGCATTATGTGCATGAGTCATTGTCAGGTGATCATATCATGTGACAAGTCTCCCAAATGACGAAGCCCCATGAAGGTGCCACTCATGAGTTTGGTCTTTTTAGGAACATAGATACTCGTTGGTATTATCTATTACCTAATATTAAAAAGCTATGAATACATAATGAACAGACGTCATTCCTTTAAGGAATATTCCCATGGTTTTTAGTACAATTTTATTTAAAAGAGCGCCACTTTTAGAGCCAATTTGGTACAGAAATCAGGTTGATATCATATTCCATTCAGGAGATATTGATTTTTAAAGATTTCCTAATTGCATTTTAAAGTTTTTGTACAGTATGATGAGTTCATGTTTGATGATGTCATAGAGACAATTCCATTCCAAAAGATTATGCATTTTTTTCTAAGTTAATTGGTTGTTTCTGTAAGATTAGAAACAATTTTTCAAAAGTTGATGAAGTGGGGTATATTTGGCAATGTATATAAATACCTAACTTTCATCAATTTATGTTTCCAGCAGGTTTTACTAATAAAAAACGATGATAGATTTTAATGAAATACATCTACTTTGAGGGAGAATGTGTTGCTGTGATGTCATACTGAGCCTTTTCCTATTCCTTTATTGGCATTTATTGTGAACCTTAAAATTTGAATATCTTTTGGTAGGAATACCATATCAACATGATTTTTGTACTAAATTGTTTCCACAATTTTTCTCTTTCTTATGAAAGGTTATGAAAAAACATGGGAATATTTCTTTAAACATAGATATTTGAAAGACTAATGACTGGTATACACCAGAAAGAATAATTTTGAACTTCACAGGTGGTTATGAGCATCTTAACATTCATAAAGCGGATTCTTAATTCTATGAATATCTATACCCTAAAAAGATTAATTCAAGATTAATTAGACAAAATATGTTACTTAACTAAATCTATTTCTTTAGTTCTCTTTACATAGTTAAACTTTGAACCATTTTGACTACAACTATTCCCCTTGACAAATATCACTTTCTTTTAGCAATGTTTTAAGCGTAGCTTATGGTTTTTTCCAGTTCTTGAAAGTAAAATGCAACTTTTATGGCCTTATAAAAACAAAACATTATCTACTTCATCCAACTCCTATGTGAAGCAGTGTTCACATTAAGGTGCGGGATTGTGGGATTTCCGCACATATTGTCAAATTCCCGCTAAAAAAATGGTTAAAGGGGAAAATCCCTGTTTGAAAGAGAGAAAAAAATATGGCAAAAAAAATGCCAAATTAGACATTTTTTCAGCCAATTATTTGCATTCTTTTTTTTTTCTTCAGCATTGGTAAACTTTTTCCTAAAAGAAATCCCCCATTTTTTAAAAATCCCCCCAAGAAATTACACAAGGCCCCCCCCCTCCCCCCAATTATCATGTTTTGAATCCTAATGTGAACAATGATGTAAAGCAAATGATTATATGGTGTTTGTCCTTAATTATACAAAATAGATATATCCGATGACGGACCTCACAGCAGTAAAAACAAGGCTGCAGAGAAAATGGCATCCAGGCCATATGCAAAATACAACACAATTTATCCCTTTCTCAAGACTCCCAAACTTGATGTCCTCACTGTAGGCCTGCCTATGGGGTTTACTCTACCAATTGACCCTATCCCTGAGCAACTAACTGCCACTTTCAGAGATCAAATTTGACGACTGAAATCACTTCACCGGAATAAATTACTTTGAAATATCATAGGTATAAATAATTGATGCTGGTTCTTCAAAATATTTCAAGTCAAATTCTTCACAATTTCTACTTAATCTATGAATTAAAGAAAGACAAGAAAATAGTGATTAATCCTCATTTTTAAGATAAATAAGAATAATTATTAATACATATTAATATCTGACAATTTCAGTAAAAATCTATAAAATCTATCAAATGTATAATCTTCAATATAAAGTAATTCTAAAGTTAAAGGAATATTCCCTTGTTTTTTTGTAAAATTTTATTTAAAAAAGCATTCTTTTAGAGCCAATTTGGTACAAAATTCAGGTTGATATCATATTCCGTTCAGGAGATATGGATTTTTAAAGACTTCCTAATTGCATTTTAAAGTTTTTATATGATGAATTTGTGTTGATGATGTCATAGAGGCAATTCCATTGCAAATGTTTATGTATTTTTTTGAACATTAATTGGTTGTTTCTGTATGATTAGAAACAATTTTCCAAAAGTTATTGAAGTAGGGTATATTTAGCATTGTATATATAATATAAATACCTAACTTTCATCAATTTATTTTTCTAGCAGGTTTTACTAATAAAAAAAAAGATAGATTTTAATGAAATACATCAGCTTTGTGGGAGAATGTGTTGCTGTGATGTCATACTAAGCCTTTTTTTATTCGTTTATTGGCATTTTTTTAAACCTTAAAACTTGAATATCTTCTGGTAGGAATAACATATCAACATAATTTTTGTATTAAATTGTTTCTAAAATTTGTCTTTCTTATGAAAGGTTACGAAAAAACATGGGAATATTTCTTTAATGTGGCACTTGTAAACAAATCCACACACATGCACAGATACCAAGTGAGAAATGCATATTATGACTTAAAAGATAACTGATCTCCATAATGTTTTTCATACTGTATTCTAAAAAAGTTAATAATTGGTTTGTACATTAGTGGTGTACTTACCGTATTCGACGTAAGAAAATATAATTGTACCACTTTTTAGGCCCAAGGTTGCTACCTAATAAGCGCCCATGCTCCGAGGCGGCATACAGTGTGCTATTTGAACTGCATTGTGTAAACTGCTTCTATACTAGCCCCACAATAACCACCACAAAAACACCGTGAGTGACATATGCCAGAGAATAAGCAAATAACGTAACAAATAATGTAACAAAACTTATTCTAAAGTCTTCAAATTAATCAAATAAATTATTTTACCAGTCAAAAATGTTGAGTGGGTGCTCATAAAGTAGGAATATAATATTCAATATATTAAATATAATATATTATAATACTTTAATATTATCATAATATATTGTATTATATTTAATATATCACATACGATATTTGAGAATTACTAAAAACTCAGAGTAAGGCCTTGTTGTCTCTACAAATGACTTTAGAAAATATGCTATAACACAATAAAATATGCTACAACACAATATGATAGGCTATAACACAAGAAAATATGCTATAACACAGGAAAATATGCTATAACACAAGAAAATATGTTATAACAAGAAAATAGCAAAACGTTTTATCGAAATTGGTCAAAAGTTGAGCATTTTGAATTTTAAGGTCTTATCAAAATAAATTATGCAAATTTTATTAAAATTTTGTGTCATCACAAAAAGAAAACCTGTGTGTCCATATGTTTAATTATTATTTTTGGATCTTTCACCAACGTATTGAATGGAAGCAGTTGAACATGACCAAGATGTTTTGAATCTCCATCATACAAATTAGCAGTTGACCATTTTACAGCATTTTAAATTTTAAGGTCTTATCATAATAAATTATGCAAATTTTATTGAAATTTTGTGACATCACAATAAGAAAACCTATGAATATCCATATCTTGAAGTATTGTTTTCGAATCCTTCACCGACGTTTAGTTGAATGAAAGCAGTTGAACATGACCAAGATGTTTTAAATCTCCATCATACATACCCCAATCAGAGCTTAACAATCAGATAATTTTCATTGACTAGAATTTTGAACCAAAATAAAACAATTGCATTAAAAATGTTGAGCTGCCTTCTCTTTCTTACATCATAACTTTTGCATATATTAAAGTCTTCAAACTTTATTAGCCATAACTCTAAAACCAGGGGTGTTTTGATGTAATTCAAAGACTTCTCTATTCAGAATTTAAAGTTCTTTCTGGTGAATATAAAATATATACCTGTCCATATACCTGACAACCTGATAAAACTAAAAAAAGCAAGAACTAAATTTGAAATTCCATCTGTGTTTCGAAGCATGAGGTGTAGTCCTCGTTTTCGTAGAATCACACAAATTTATTGGTTCCATACCTATATTAATCTATTTAATAACCAGCCAGAGTGCTTACGAAAATAGATTGCACCAATTTTTAGGCCCAAAGTTCCTTCCTAATAAGCACTTATGCTCTGGGACTGCGTACAGTGTGCTATCCGAACTGCATTGTGTGAACTAGCGATAAAAACATTGTGGCAAATAATGTAACAAAACTTGAGTATTTTAAGTATTTAACAAGTTATGTTATCAGTCACAAAAAGTTGGGTGGGCTCTTATTAGAGCAGGGGCGCTTAATACGTTGAATACGGTATCTATATTTATTTTTACCAATATATCCTGATTACAAATAGACACACACACACATCCACAGGCTCCATAAAGAATGATATTCAAAACATTGGTGTAAGCTAAAAATTGGTATGAGTTTGATAAAATGTCTCTCAAAAGTTACCGGAAGGAAGGAATATAATTTACTGATTAAACGAAACTTCAAATGAAATTAAGTTGAAGTTTGATTTATCTAAGATATTTAGATGCATTAACAGCTGTGCAAAATACACAACGTTAGAGACACTGGACGATTACGTCCAGTCGGTCGTCTTGTTTTCCAATAGCACAATGAGCAACTATAATCCTCAACACTATCTCACGGAATTCCTGAGTAATTATGCAAATGAGTAGGTAGAATCATCTTTCATAAATATGTTTGAGCCAGCCAAGTATTTCAGTTTATAGTTTTGAATTATTCTTAACTTAAAAAGCACTTTTTAAGAATTGTCCAGTTTCTAAATTTGGATTAATAGGTAGGTAGATTGGCAGCTAAGGTTATATAGAGATGTCCACGGCCGTTTGATCAACCAGTCGTGAAACACTGGTGAATGAAGATCCAACGAGGCTTGAACCCCTGACCTCTAGTACACCAGGCTTATGCTAAGACTGTTGAACCACCAAGGTCTTGAATTTTGAACTTTTTTTCTAATGATATAATTATATTGTTCAAATTTTAAGATATTTCACACTCCTCCGTAATCCTTAGAAGCTGTCAATCATGCCACTGAAAAAAAGATGTTTCTGCTTTCTTTTACAAGTGCACTAAAAGTGTTTTTAACAGACACATTCCTGAAAGGTATTGATAAAAATGATACCATTCTGAATAGAAACAACATTGCATACCTTTAGCACAACATCAAATACAACTGTAAATCAGTCATTCTTGCCTTTATATTAAATGGCAAGAAAAATACATATAAAATGGAAGATTTTTTTTTACTTGCTTCAGAAGCAATCTTAGTCTAAAAGCATTATAATCTAAAACACAATCATATCCTTCAGATGCTCCATGCTTCCACAGTATATCTGTAAAGAGGCAATTCAATTTTGTGATGATAGTAATGATCCGGCTAAAGTTGCAATTATTTATAAGCATCTGTAAGCATTGCAACCCAGTCAGTACAGTATCAGCTTAAGGACCTCCGACCTAGGTTGATGGAAAGGTCAAAGCAAGCTAAACCTACATTTTACCTGTCATAAAAATGTTAAATACAATAGAATCCAAAGATTGTGTTACATCCACAAATTGTTGTTGTTGTTATGTTGTTATCATGTTGTTGTTGTTATTATGTTGTTGTTATTATTATTATGTTTTTGTTCTTATTATAATGTTGTTGTTATTATTATTATCATGTTATTATTATTAGGTTAATATTAATATAATTATTATTATGTTGTTGTTGTTATTATTATTATTTTTCTTTTGTGGGGGTGGGGGGGGGGGGGGGTTAGGGGTTGATGTTTGAGGTTCAGTGCTTCAATCAACTGGACAATAACATGTAGTACAACAAGAGATTACCTTAACCATTCTCCTCACCTAATGTAAAAACTAACCTACTAATACTTTTTCTAATAACCCAAACTTATCTCTTCTTGCACAAATGATTTCAAAACATTTCATGTTCAGCATAGTTATGAATTTCAAAGATCAGTGAAGCTGGTTTGACTACTAACACCAAAAGTGAGTCTGCCAAAAAGTGATTTCTTTTTATATACCCAGTCTTCTCTTAACTAGGTGTGTTGATGGCGAGCATTCACATCAATGAAAAATAAATTTAGTATTCATCCGTATTCACATCAAGGTGCGCGATTGCAGGATTATCAAAATCCCATGCAAATTTGGCCTTTTCAGCCAATGTGGTCATCGGTGGCCGCTTTTTTTTCTTCAAAAATACCCCCTTTTTTTTTTTTTACAAATTCCCCCCACCCAAATTACACAAGGAGGGAAAATCCTCCCCCAAAAAAAAAAAAAAAAAAAAAATTGAACTCCTAGTAATAAATGACTATGGTTGATCTGAATAATTACATAAGGGACACAATCAGTACCGCTAAATGCACGAAATGTCTTCAAATTTCTATAAATCCCAGAACAAAACCACCTCATAGTTGGACGTAATCCTGTAAAAACATATATGCTCAAGTCTCATCACTATAAGCAATACTATAGTAATACTGAATCTATAATCTCTAGATGATACATTTTCTTTTATTAACTCTCTGAATCATTACATCCGTTAATAAATATAAATGACATGCACAGCTACATGCGCAAATGTTTTATCACTTGTGTTCTTCACACTAGACCTTTAAAAGTACTTTGACTTTTCTCCAAATCACATATGAAAA
The DNA here is from genome assembly GCA_020152595.1 of Chiridota heheva. Taxonomy (NCBI): domain Eukaryota; kingdom Metazoa; phylum Echinodermata; class Holothuroidea; order Apodida; family Chiridotidae; genus Chiridota; species Chiridota heheva. The sequence continues at coordinate 1,366,826 of JAIGNY010001918.1, read as the reverse complement.
ATTTCTTATGTCAAACCAGATATAGCACCTTTCTTGGACTTAGGTGTTGCATTCTTTCTATAACTTAGACAAGGTCATCAAATGACTTGACTTAAACCCATTCTTAACTTTAGTGTTTTGCTGACATTTTAGCTACACAGGTTTCCCCTCATGTAGATAGAACCACACTACATGCACACATCGGCATGTATTACTTACTAGTAGGATTCTTCATACTTCACCAACAGAACAAGAAGCCTAACTATTAATTTGATAAGTGTGTCTTTGAATGATGTTACATTTTCAAGAAAGCATTCAATCTTTATTAAGAAAACTGATGAAACTAAAACACTCTCTCTGTCATATCATTCCAGCACCATAGTTTTTAGACCTGATATAATACTTTGGGTAAAAACAAGATTCTTTCTTGTGTTTGATTTATCACTGATGGAAAATGATTTCAACCAAAAACACAGGAGTAAAGCAAAATTATTGAAAGAATTTTGCTTAAAGAAAAGTTTTTAGTAAATATTTCTGTGTTTTCATGACCTTCAACTATTTAGCAAACAACCAACTTCTTGTTGACAGCCTATTGTGTCAGTATACTAATTTCACATTTGATAGATTTGAGGACACAAATAATCATTTTATTCCACAAATGCATAGGCTGTTTCCTTCTCAACAACTCCCTTCAACCTTGAAGGAGATTTAAAGAAGACTAAGTGGCGCTCTTACCATTCAACCAACTTTTGAATAACCCGAACAACAGTAGGGCCAAGCGACTTCTCTTAACCACAGATCCAAAATCAACAAGATTTTTAATAACCACAACAAGAGCGTCAACTGACTTCTCTTCACTGCAAATCCAAACTCGAATCAGTGCTGTTACGCATTTTCATCCCTTTTCTTAATCTTTAATCTGCTCAGCGCAATTGAACCTGGTTTCTAAAAGAAAACTTTATTTATTTTTAGCTTATTTTGTTGGTGAAAAATTTGCTGAATTACATCACAGTCAAAAGGGGGTAAATATCACATACCTTTTCAATAACTAGAAAAACAAGTCGATTGACTTATCTCGATCACAGATCAAAAATTATTTCAGTGATGCGATGCACTTTCTTTTGTTTTAATCAGGTCAGGATAATTTAACCTGCTTTCTTAGAAACAAACTACCTACCTTACTCTCATCTAGAGCTTGCTTAGAGGTTGGAAATATGCTGAATCCCATCACAAAATAGCGAGCAAGAAATCTCAGCCAACTTTTCAATGATCAGAACAAGTGACTTCTCTATACCACAGACCCAAAATCGTCACTTTTTCAGTGCTACCATGCATTTTCTTCATTTTGTTGGTTTTTAATCGGCTCAGGAAAATTTAACTTGATTTTCAAAAGACATAAGAAAAACCACAATAATCTTCTGTTTGTTGCTGAATCCATCATAAATCAAAGCGAGAAATATCAACCAACTTTTCAATGTGCAGAACAAAAATTTCAAGTGACCTCCTGTTACCAACAGACCTAAAATCATTTTTCAAAGTGTTGTCATGTATTTTGTTCATTTTTTGATCAGCTCAAGAAAATTTAGCCAGATATCTCAAAAGAAATAAAGAAACCTCATATTTCTTTAACTTGTTTTTGTGACTGAAAATATTGGCTGAATCCTATCACAATCATAATGCGAGAAATATCGACAAACATTTTAATAACCAGAACAAAAAAGTAAAGTGACTTTTTACCACAGACCCAAAATCATTTTTTCAGCACTGCCATGCATTTTCTTCATTTTTTGATTTTAATCAACTCTGCACAACTTAACCTGATTTCTAAAAAGACTTAAAGAAAACTTCATTCTTTTTAGCTTGTTTTGCACTTTAAAAATTTGCTGAATCCCATCAAAAGTGAGAAATAACAACCAACTTTTCAATTACCAGAACAAAAAAGTCAAGTGACTTCTCTTTACGACGGACCCAAAATCATTTTTTCAGCACTGCCATGCATTTTCTTCATTTTTTTGAATTTTAATCAGCTCAGGATAATTTAACCTGGTTTCTTAAAAAAAAAACGTAAAGAAAACCTGATTCTTCCTTATCTTGTTTTCTTCAATCGATTTCAGATTCGTCATTTGCCACTTGAATCTCCTCTGTGTCACCTGCTCTACTCCCATCATGCACTTGGGTGCTGCTAGTGCTCTCCCTGTCACGACTAGTGGGTAAACTTGAGGTAGATCTCTCCTCATCTCTGGCGGATAACATCTCTCTTGCATGACCGAAGACAATGAAAGCATCGCTAGATGAGCTAGAACAGCCTCTTCATCATTATCATCGGAATCACTGCTCAAGTAAATACCATTCTCCATGTACAGATCATGGTTTATTTCACTCTCAATGTCCCAGTCAGAAATTTGATCGTAGAAGAGGAAGAAATCGTCATCATCGCTGTCCCAATTCAGCATGATATTGTCTCTTTCTTCAAAAATTCCCATAAACTTATCGGGCGGTGAATTTTGACTCTACCATCAGCGCTGATATTTTTGCGAGCCTTGGAACGATCTTCTTTTGTTCCGTCGGGGTAAGCGTGGAGGTAGAAACAGTCTGGGCCAAATGGGCATGTACCCGCACCCTCGTTGAAGTATTTGCATGGCTTTTTACTGTGGAACAATAAAGGACAAAATATTTAAGGAGATCCATCAAGTAACATGAATAAAAGACTGACAACAAGTTTTGGTTTTGTAAAATAAATGAAACAGATATGTTTGTATATTTCAATAATACTTGAGAATCATTCTCAAAATATTATCAAAATACAACACAAATGGTACTCTATACAAGAGCAGAATCATAATCACTCCTTTTTATTAAATTATTGGGCCTACATTTAAAGTCAAACAGATAACAGGTTGATGTAATATACAGACAGCTGGTAAGAGTTTAATGTCGTAACTGACAAATACTGTAAAATTTCAGGGATCAAACCCACATCCTTACCATTTGAATGGGGAATGGATCCATTGAACAAACCAGTCGGTCCTAAACTGTCCTATTTTAAATTTAAATTTGTCTTTTTAATCATTTCTGGGTAGTATGTAATTTTCCCCCTCTTTCTTCCATTTTTGTATTCACTTACCTTAAAGTTTCTTTGTAACTGTCGATAAGTTTCTTCTTTTCCTCCTCCTCTTCTAACCAGACTTCACTCGGACATACAAAATTGGAAGGAACTCGACAGACAGGGCAACCTCTGTGAAAATAATATCAAGGTCAATATTAAGATTAAACAGCAAAATTATACAATTGCAAAACACAGTCAACCTATTCTCAACATACTTAAACTTGTTCCATCTCATCAATGTATGATAAAGATTGATTGATAAAAGGCTTTGGTAAATAGCGTATTGGTGAATTTGATTTAAAGTGCATCGCCGTGGTGAGAATTATTATTAGCATATATACCTTTGTTATTACTGAAATGTTCACCACAAACCATACAAAACATTCATCCTACATTCATCTTCACTCTCACCCTATTACCTCTCCTTTGTACACATGCTAAACAACATTCTATCTCTAAGTCAACCCCCATAGCACATGCACACTCAGCAACCACCCCCTTCCCCCCCACCACTTTCACATTTGAAAGATAACTGACATCTATTGTTCCAAAGACCAGTCCTCTGTTGAAAATATGTTCATTAAATCAAATTTTCATGTTGATTTTCTCTTGTTTATTCATTGCTACAAGTTTTCTGTTAATCTAAAAGGTTAACATGCAAGTAATAACATTTCTAGGACCTAAATTAATCTAGGTGTATATGTTTCAATAATCACATCTATATTCAGGGGTAGAGCCAGCTTTTCACATTGGAAGGGTCAGCAGGCAAAAAATTGCTGATGGCCCAAATTTGCTCAAAACTTTATCTGTTACAATGATCAGAGGTTTAAGTTAACTGTCAGAGGAGCAAAACGAGGTTATCACCTCAAAATCTGGACAGTTTTGGCACACCTCATTTTACCTCTTGGGGGGAGGGGTTGTACCGATTGTATCAATCCCCCTGCTACACCCATGGTATTACATATAACCTACACCCATGTATAATTTATTAAGGGGGGGGGAGGAGGGGATTAAAAAAAAGGGGGGGGGGGTGGGGATTTATTTTTGAAGAAGAAAAAAAAAGCCAAAAATACAAAATAATGCCAAAAATTGGCTGGAAAAGACCAAATTTGACATCTTTTCTTTTGGCCAAATTTTTTCTTTTGCTGTTATTCTCCCCTTTAACTATTTTGAGCTGGAATTTGATAATATGTGCGGAATACCACAATTGCACACCTTAAAGTGAACAATGTCACTTTCTTTAAACAGTAACTGCTCTATAGGTACATTAAGTACTCACCTAACTACTTTCTTCTCACAGTGTCGAGATGACCTCCACTGCCTGATGCATTCAAGACAGAAGGAATGGGTGCAGTTGATGAGAATACCAAACCTACGATGCATGGGGTTGAGTTTGTCTAAGACCACATCCATACATATACCACACGCTATCTGCTGGCTCGACTGAAGGGCAAATGCTTTCTTCATGGTTACTTCATGTGACTTGATACAATCCTAAAAATACAAATTTATATAACTGGTTGTAAGCTATTTCAAGGTGGACAGACGAACTGATTGCATATACTTCAGGGGGATTAGATAGGGAAGGGCACTTTAGCCCCATTTTTCCAAATTTGTATCTTTGTATTGTGCTTTTTTGCATCTCAGCACAATTTTGTTGTTTCCCCCCCCCCATACTTTTGATTTTGCTTCCCCACTACTTTCAGTAGGCAAATTCTGCCCAACCTTCAGTATCTTTAGACAGACTTTCCCTGAGCCATGAAGGCACATAAGGCTAATGATTGTCCTTAGTTTCTGTGGTGCTAGTAGATGAGAGTCAAAAGTATAGTACAATATTGGCAAATGGGGGTCTAAAGTTTGCTTGGGGCAAAGAAAGTTTTTCCTTGATAGTGTTTTTAAAATTGGCAAGCTGCCAGAAAATGACACTGATGTTTTTTTGGGGGGTGTTTCATGTTTTTTTTGTTTTTTTGTTAGAGGGGAGAGGTTTCATGCTTTTTGGACCCAAACACATCCACAGAGTTGGAATCAATTACAAAATTTCCAACAGTTCTGAATCAAGGTGTCAAAAATCTTCCCACCAGAAATTGTGACAGAAATCATATCAATGTAGTTAATGCTCACACTTAACCGTACATGTTCCTTCTTTCACAATTAAATGTACTATTTATTGCACAATTACTGTTGCTTACTCAAGAAATCAAGAAGAAAAATATATATATATTTTCCTAGCAAATTCTCGTTTTCCTGCATAACCGTGGTTATAACCGCCAAAACCATGTTTTTTTTCCAGGTCTGCACATCTATTGCTTGCAATTGAATTAAAGTAAGTTTCAGAATGAAGAAAGAGAGGGGGATGTACCCCTACTAAATCCCTTAAGATAATCAATGCATTTACAGTACTTACTGCTCTGTGTTGTTCATTCTGTTCCAAATCAAATGGATGAAGGCAAGCTAATGAGCAGAATTCACATATGTTTCCATGGGAATAGCAGCAGTTTTCCCCATATCTACAGGTGCCTTTAATAGCAAATGGACACAAGACATCCTTCATGGATAGTACATGGGCTTCTTTTTCTTTGGGGTCATCTGACGGGGAGGACCCCTTTTTGGCAGCAGCAGAGTAACTGGAAGGTACTGGCAGAAAAAAGAACAAGAAATAAGATGGATGAGGTTCAGGTGGTGCAATTATAGAGCACAGGTTAACAATGAAAGTAAGCAGCCACTTTATAGACCTTATCTTATATTCTTGTAATTGTGTAGCCACTGAAAGGGTACTTGAGTAGTAAAATTGTTGCAGCTATACCATCTTGCAAGTGTGCAGCCACCTCCAAAGTTGAGCTAGGTGGGCTCATAAATACTGAAATTTTGTCTGACTTGCACATCATCTATCATTCTTTAACAAAACTTAATGAAAATTTCATATTCAACCTCAGAAGTTAGCACACTTCCAGGGTGAGCTTGAAAGTAAGAGCATTCTATAATTACTCTACTTGATGCACATTGTTTCATGGCAAACCAACAACTTGGGGGAATAGAAAAGAGAGACGAGTGCAAGAAGGTCAACTTAAATGGCAGCATGAGGTAGCAATTTCATCAAAGTTTGTGGGGCGAGAGAGCTCAGAATAGTATAACAGTAGTTTTTAGTTGAGAGGTACAGTATGTCAGTATTGACTGTCAGAGTAACATTGATGTTTGATACAGAGGTTGTGAGTTAGGGGCAAGATGTTAAAATCAAAATCTAGTGTAAAAACATGCTTTATAAATTAGATTGGCCCCTGCTTAAAACAAGTGATACAACAGTAGTAATATGCTGATAAAATCAATAACAATCAGGCAAATTAACTTATCCCCACCGTTAGGTAATATGACCTTAATTTCCAGTTGCTAAAAAGAATTTGATAAACACTTAATCAAAGGATAAATGAGCTTGTTCAAATCTCAACTGTTTCAACATAACCTAAACTAATATTAAATGCACCTGTTTTTGCCCGATTTTCAGATCAGATTTAAGATTTAAAATCAAAAAGGGGTGAAGCAGTAGTAAAGTGACTCCAGGCAAGTTTTTTTGATATTTATCATAAAGTTTAATGGTAATAACAACAAATGCACCTGTATTTTCCGACAGTCAAGTTTGTTGAGTCAAATATGCAGAGTCAAGAAGGGTGTTAAAAAAATAAGGTGTAAGAGTTAGGGCAAAGAGGAGATGGAGGATTGAGAGGTAGAAAATGGGGGAAAATGGGGTAAAAAATTAAGGTGAAAAGAAAGGGGTGCAAGAGGTTAGGTGTAGAAGGGAAGGGAGAGAAAGATTAGATATGGTGGGCTAGGTTGTTGTTGCGGAGGAAGTTGATAATGTTGGAGGAAGGATTGTTTTTTAATAGATACGAGATTGAGGTGGGTGAGGAGAGAAGAGACCTGGAGTTCAGGTAAATGGGACAGGTTAAGAGGATATGATTGTTGGAGAGTTCGGTGTTGCAGGTGGGACAGACAGGGGCAGAGGAACCGGAAAAGAAATGGGAGTGGGTGAGAGAGGAGTGACCGAGGCGGATGACAACTACGTCTTCCCTGCGATTGCGACTGCGAGGGGTGTTGATCCAGACTTTAGGTTTGATGGTGTAAGTTTGTTACTCGTTTCGTTATTTCATGAGTCTTGCCAGGTTTTACTTATGTAATTGGAAATGGAGAGACGGAGGTCCGATTGTGGAATTGGAAAGTTTAAAGAAGTACAGAATGCAAAAGTTGTGATTTGTGAAAGAGAAGACAGCTCAAAATTTCTATTGCAGTTCTTTAAATTCCTAACCTTAATTTCAGTCACCAAAATCATCATTCATTCTCCTGCTAAAGTTTGATTGAGAAATGACAGACATTCAAAATCTCTTAGTTATATTGAATTGCTCCAATTCAAAGAACATTGTTAAAGGACTGAATAAAGCATAAGTAATTATAAGTAAATTAAGGTTTTCCATTTTTGATGTCACAAATATCTATACAAATTTGCATAATTTATTACAGTAAGACATTAAAAGTACAGTAAAACAGTCAATTTGATGAAACCTTTTGCTATTTTCATGGTCAATAACATATTTTCTAGGAATACAGCTCAAGTTGTTGCTATCCATAGATCATGAAAACTCAAAACAAAATAACGAGGGTAATTTCCAAAACTTTTTAATAAGGAACAAACATTTAAAAGCCAGTAAGAGAGTAATTAATAACAGAGCTCCATGAATTCATCCAATTGCTTCACAACTGCAATAACAAACATTTTTGAAGAAAATTTCTTTGATATCACAACACACACCTGATCCGCAATAGGGTTGCCCAGGTACAAACTCTGCAGCACCTAAGAAGTCTTCAAAATTGATCTTTTTGCCACTGCTGGGCGTTGTCTCCTTGGTTTCTGTACCTTTAGGTGTAAGGACAGTCATGTGATGAGTTGACGAATCATTTTGCGGCGTTTGGATTGGAGCAGGCAAATGTGACAACTCCACAACAGGTGCAATTATTTTTGGTTTGATTGGAGAAGAAGGGGCATCATTTCCATGCCTAAATCTATCAAGAAATATGAAAAATATATTTAAAAGATGTGTAAATATTGGACCATTGTTGACTGAGCTAACTTTGAAGCAATTATTTACCAGATAGAAATGGTTTAGCTTAAGAAAATTATTTCTAGAAGATACATATCGCAAAAGGATACATACCCTTTCACCACTGATAACATGCATTGAACATATATTACTGTCAACCATTAGGCCTAAAAAATAAAAATAAATCGATTGCCATTTTGTGTGCAAAATTTTAAGGGAGGGAGGGACCTTTGTAGGGATATTGTCTTTATCAACAAGCAAATGAGAAGTTAATACACAAAAACTCCGGTTTTTCTTGTCTTTACAAACCGTTATCACACTGATGACCGACAATTGTTCTCTTTGGTTGAAATCCATCCAATCAAAGGCTAGCCGGGCATTGAAAGTTTGAAGTGCATGTTTACCAAAACAGTTTCCTACACGTAAGATATTAATATGTAATATGGAAAGACAAAAGTGGTTGCCATGCCTTATTGTTGGGATTTGTAGGGTTTTTACAAAGCGTAGAGATTTTTGAAGAAAAAATGAGTTTTTAATTTTCAGCAAGTTAGGGGCGGCAGAGGGCAAACAAAGAACAATTTTTATTTAGGCCTTATCCCTCAGCTCCAACTCCCGCTAACTTTGCAGTCTTGCTCACATACTACATTTATTACTTGCAGTGCATTTATTACTCACGTGCATGTCCTTAAAATCAAATTGAAACAGTGCTTACTTCATCAACAACAGTGTACAGTATATCTAAATTGGTATTAAAACATCATGTATCAATGATGAAAAAGTACCCAGTAAAATTTCCTACCATTCCTTGTAAAATTCCAAATAAATGCAATTAAATGTAATGTGATAAACATCAACATTTTTGTTTGAGATGAGTCTTTGATGACATTACATACACTTTCCTGCTTATAAATACTTCAAATGATTAATATATAATGTATGTCAAATGACCTCCCTGAGTTAGTTGATTGACAGCTTTTTCAACCAATCACCGCATGAATTTGCCTAGCAACAAAATTTGCATAGCTACATGTAAGTGGGGCAAAAATCCTACACGGTACTGGTACAGTACAGCTAGTGGTGTGCGCTCATGCAGTCAATGCATTATACTACACGAAACAAATTTCTGCACACACAAACTGAATGACGACAAGTTGAGGAACAAAAATTGCCGCAACTGGTTTTGTAAATCTGATTCCAGTCAGCCAGAATGGTTAGCAAATGGAATTTTGTTTGTTCCTTTTGCTAAAACTCTAAAGATCCGGAGAAGTGCCATAGATGGGTCAAAGCTTGGGGCAGGCCACATGTATCACATCTTAATGTCAATACATTGGTCATACATGATTACAGATTTGAGGTTTGTTTTCCCCACCTAATAATCACATTGCTATGGTGGGTGTGGACTATTTCCTTAACTCGGAGAGGTCAATCATCATTGATATGGTAACGCATTATAAATTTCTTCTTTTTCTTTTCTTTAATTAAAATTAGAATGAAACTATTTAATTGTGATGTACATCATATGATTTTGATCCTGTTGTCCAGAAACCATATAAATGTTATTCTTTCATTTCCGACTGACAGTAAACATCCATCCCTGCAACACGTCCATCCCTGTTACCCATTTCAAATCTACAACATGTAAAATACAACACAATTCTTTGATTCCTTACTTGCATTTGTCACCAAAGAAACACTTCCCTTCCATAAAGTACTTGCATATGCCTGAAGACTGCTTGGTTCTGTCATGAGAGTAGCTGCAGTCGTCACCTACCTTGCACATTCCATGGAGAAAATATCTGTTGAGGAATCAAATATTTAAGATAGGTACATCTTTGACCAGGAATTGATATATGATTTGTCTGGATGCTTACACTGACCATGAATCCCATCAGGGTAAGACATCAAGTCTAGTAAGGTCTGCCCATTCGCATTATAGGTAGACAAAAAAAGTTTGTGAGATTAGCATGATTCTTTTCCAGGACAACATGACATTTAGCATATGAACAAAAAATCCAATTTGGTCTTGGTATGATACAAGCTCAACACTCCTAGTGGAGTAAAGCGAGCCGCATGATGAATTGACTGAGTTGGGAGTGGATGAACACCGGGTTTCACCCTACTCTTTTCAAGAAGTGTTCATAGAACTAAATAGGGTGTAACTGTCCTACCATCAGGACCGAAGGCGTAACGTCCCCTCTGAAGGACAGCGAGTGTCATTCAATCATTGCCACTTGTCTCAATAGCTGAATAGCTGCAAATTAAACAACGTACTTCCATTTTGAAGTTTGGAATATCTGTCTGCATAGCTGTGGAAAAATGGGTTAGACCTGACTGAAGCTTGAACCCGTACCTCCAGCATCTCAGTCGTGCACTCTACCAACTGAGCTACCTACAGTACTCCCTTTTCATATTAAGTACAGCTCATCAGTCTTAAAGTTTCATCCATCATCTACATTTAATCTGAAGAGTAGTGCAGGCTATAGCTTGTGTCTATGCTCCATATAGAAGTCTTGCCGAGTTCCCGTAAGGGAGGATAATAATGATAATAATAATAAATGTTATTTAAATAGGCCATTCACCAAAGTACCATGGCGCTTACAAAGTAAAATAAAAACAAAATGAAAAATATTAAAACAAGTGGGTCTTTAAGAGTTTTTTAATACTGTGGTGGATGGAGAAGTTCTCATGTGGGTGGGTAAAGTGTTCCAGGATCTGGATGCAAGTATTTCAAATCTTTTGTCACCTATGGCAGAATTGGATATGGGTATGTAAAGTCGGGTGGAGTCATTACTCGATTTAAATTCACGTGCGGGTTTCCTTGTCTTGATCATATCCTTTAAATACCAAGGTGCCTCACCATTCAGGATTTTGTAGATAAAGAGTAGTATTTTGTAGGTGACCCGTTTTGATATTGGTAGCCAGTGTAGCTTGCTGATCAATGGACCTGAATCAGTTGGTCTACCAACACCGAATATCAGACGCGCTGCTCTATTCTGGAGACGCTGCAATCTTGTCAAGTCTCTACGAGACATAACAGTAAAGAGTGAGTTGCAGTAGTCCAAGCTGGATGTGATTAAAGCACGAACTAGGTGGTGACATGTGTTTGTGTCGATAAATCTTCGAATACGCCAGAGGTTTCTGATGTAAATTATTGACCGACGTAGAGCGTCAACATGGCTGGATAAGAAAAGCGGAGAACTGGAAGTGACACCAAGGTTACGGACTGACTTGGATGGTTTGATACTGCTTGACCCAACAGTGATCTCCAACTCAGGTAGTATTCTAAGAAGATGAGGTGAACCAGCTATGAAAAATTCAGTTTTAGTATCATTTAATTTCAAATAATTGACTTTTATCCATATCCTCATTTCATCAATACAGAAGAATAACTTTGTCATAGCATCTTCTACGTTGCTGGTGTTGCGAGGGTTGCAGCAGGAGACTGATAATTGTGAATCGTCAACATACATATGATAACTCACTCCATGTTGTTTTGCAATGTCACCCAGTGGTGCAGTGTAAACTGGGAACAGCAAGGGTCCCAATATGGAACCTTGAGGAAGTCCATAGTTATGTGTTTTTGGTTTTGATTACTCATTAGAAACACTCACAGAGCTCTTCCATCCTGTAAGGTAGGACGAGAACCACCTAGGT
>JAIGNY010001918.1:1292500-1345000 GCA_020152595.1 Chiridota heheva | reverse complement strand
AACCTCCCAAACATGCATGAGGTCTCACTGACATATTCGAGCTTTCGGTTCCACTGCAGGGGGTGGGGGAGGGGGAAACATTAATTATCTGAAAACGGCTGTACCAACAAGCATATAGAAAGTGGGGTGGGGGCAACTGATTTGACCAAGTTCCGGTAATTGGGAAGTAAAATTGGGAAACTTATAAACATTATAATTGAAAGAAACTTGTGGTAAAATTATTGGAAATTTTGGTAAACTTACTGATTTGTGTAACCTTTATTATAATATTTGGCAAAATTTCTTAATAAGAATGCAGATTCTCGAAAATGAAAGAAAATTTTCCGAAATCGAAAACAATTACACGAAAATCGAATAAATTTACCTAAAAATTGCCCCAAAATTAAAGAAATTTCTCAAATGACCTATGTTTTACGACAGCAAGATTTCATATAGGGCCCAGGGGGCACATCCAATCTCCCTAGGACAGGTGGATGCTTTCAAAAATTAAATACTTAATAAATTTCGTGTGGGGGCTCAGGTGGCGAAGTCCCGAAACTTTAATAAAACTCAGTATTTACCAAAATCATTTCTGATCATATTTAAGCTGCAAATTACATTTTTTAGATGAATCAAAAGCACAGTTTTATTTAAGGGCCCAAGAGGCGAAGTTCTCTGAAATTCTTTACCAGTGGCGTATTCAGTGTGGGGTTGCAAGAAGGAAGGGGGAACCTTTTCCTTGGCAAAATTCCGTAAGTATATTGTTAGTAGCGGCATATGGCATATACCAGTATACAATATGCTATTGTACATAATCGGGAAATAAACTGTAGAAAATTAATATATAAGGTTAAATATCGCCCAAATTTCATTTGGAAATTTTTTTTCAAAAAAATTAAGCAATTTTCTTCAATTTATTTCATTTTTTTGTTTTTTGCAAAATTGGGTACATTTTCTTAAATTTTCGGGAAATGTTGCCAGATTTTAAAAATAATTCTTAAATTACCAAAATTGGCAATAATCTAATCACAATTTGCAATAATTTAACCACAATTTGCAATAATTTTACCGAAATTTTCAATAATTTAATTAAAATTTCCATTAATTTCGCCATAATTTCTAATAATTTTACCACAATTTCCAATAATTTTACCAAATTTTCCATCAATTTAACCACAATTTCCAATAATTTTATTGCCTTCACCAAAATTTCCAATAATTTTACCAAAATTTCAATAATTTTACCACAATTTGATAATTTTACCATAATTTAACCAAAACTTCTAACAATTTTACTATAATTCCCAAAACATTAACCAAAATTTCTAATAATTTTACCAAATTACCTGCCATTTTTCAATTTTATTTTATTTCTGAACAACAAATTTTACCTCCCAACCAAGGTCAATACATACTTGGTGAAATTTCACCAGGGGAAGTTTCCCCCTTTCCTCGCTTCCTACACCTCTCGATATACTGCTATTTTCGACCGTTTTACCCCTCTGGAGCCAAAATTAGATGATTACGGCTTGAAGTCAGTTCAGGTCATTTTTTTGCTGTAAATGATAATTTCTTTGACATGCATCAAAATTTGATTTGAGGGCCTATGGGACAAAATTCCCAATAATTTACCAAAATTTCAAATAATATTTCCAAAATGTCCACTAAATTTACCAAAATTTTCAATAAGTTTACAATAATTTCCAATAATTTAACCAAATTTGCAATAATTTAACCAAAGTGGCCAATAATTTCGCCAAAAGTTTCAATAATTTTACCACAATTTTCAATAATTTTACCATAACTTCCAGTAATTTAACCAAATTTTTTAACAATTTTACCATTATTTCCAATATTTTGACCAAAACTTCCAATAATTTTACCCAAATTTATAATAATTTTACAAAATTACCTTAACTTTTAATTTATTCTATTTCTGAACAAGAAATTTTACCTTCCAACCAAGGTCAAAACATGCTTGATAAAATCTCACCGGGTGAAGTTTCCCCCTTTCCTCGCTTCCTACACCTCTCGATATACTGCTATTTTCGACCGTTTGACCTTTTAGAACCGAAATTAGATGCATACGGCATAAAGTCATTTCAGATCATATTTATGCTGTAAATGATAATTTCTTTGACATGCAACAAAACCAGAATTTAATTTTGGGGCCTACGGAACAAAGCCCTGGATGTTCTCAGAAATCCAGTATTTCCCAACATGATTTCTGATCAAATTTGTGCTACAAGTGACTTTTTTTTACATGTATTGACAGCAAGATTTCATATGGGGATCCACAAGGTAAAACCCCGGTATGCTCTTAGAAATTTCAGTATTACTATAAGTCTTTTCTGGTAGTATTTATGCCCTGGAAGCTCTCAGGAATAAATTGAGGATAAGTTGGTACAAACTGGAAAGTTTTGATCTACACGATTCTATGCGATTAAAAAAATGCAAACATCTTGTTTTCAGTTCATTTGATATTTCAGTTAATTTTCTAGATGGTTTACAAAACTTAGAGGGGCTACGGCATTTAGGGGCAAATCCCCAATAGCGCCCTGAGACACTCTACTGACCCACCTACTGCTCCCAGTTCATTTGTCATCTTCCTATTATAATCTGCTTTAGACAGTCAGAAATCTAAAACCAGATTTATCCCTAAAGAATCTCTTTCTCACTTTTGATATGTGTTGCCCATTTGCAATAAACACTGCAGGATTATTTACCTTCTGACTGATTTCTCTCAAGGTGTATTCTAAAATTTCAGTTTTATTCAGGCCAAGCGTCCATTGATTGAGTTCCTTTAAAACAAAATTCACATTCCAGTTTTCCATTTATGGCAAAAACCAGTTGTTTTGATTTTCTTTGATATACTAGGAACCACTTGATTTGATTTTCTTAGAGCTGTAGAGTCTAGAGAATTGGTTGTTTAGATTTCCTTCTAGGGCATGAATTCATTGTTCAGCACATTCCAATGGAAAGTTTCAACTTGCCAAATTTCACCCTAAAAATCCCCACCTTTCTATTTCTGCCCTTCTCCATATTCTAATATGACCCAAAGTTGAATCACTTCTTCATTAAACAGTCACGTGAAAAACCCACTCACAAAATTTGATCCAAATCCAAATCATCCGTTCTTTAGAAATGTTGATGGCAAACGGATAAACAGACAAACGCATGGCGAAAATGTAAACTCTGTTTAACTTCGTTGGAAAAATAAAAATTCTTTCTCCATAATTGATTAAAAGTAATTTTCCTTGCAAGAATGAAGTAAATTGAATTGATTTTCTTTTATTTTTGCAAATATGCCATGGTTGAACGGGTAAACCTCGAAATTCTCGTTTTCATACATATGCGGTTGTAAGAGATTTTAGTTGGAGTTCGAGGTGTAAGATGATAATGGGTGCAGGGCGGGGAAGGAAGGGGAGGGGGGGGGTGAACATATCTTTTTAATACAAAT
Source organism: Chiridota heheva (assembly GCA_020152595.1). Taxonomy (NCBI): domain Eukaryota; kingdom Metazoa; phylum Echinodermata; class Holothuroidea; order Apodida; family Chiridotidae; genus Chiridota; species Chiridota heheva. Next base: position 1,341,561 of record JAIGNY010001918.1, on the reverse strand, counting down.
AATTCAAGACAAAAACAATGATTAACAAATATTTGGGGGAGGAAAATGCAACCCCTCCCCCATATGCTTTTTCATAAGACGATAACTTCTTCTGACCAGCTGAAAAACACGGTTTTTAAATCTTGATCGTGTGACCCCCAATCAAAATCTACAGGCACGTAGCCATGCAGGAATTTGAAAGGGGGAATTCGTTTTTCCTTTAAAGGGAAAAAATCCTGAAATTGCGGGTGTTTATTATTTTTCATTAGATTTCAAAAAAGGACTTTCTCAACAAAAGAGTTCAGGAATTTGAAAGGGGTTCGTTTCGTATAAAGGGCAACAAACCTTGAAATTCCGGGTGCTTATTAAGTTTTTAAAATTGAAAAGGACACTTTCTCAACAAAAGTGGGCTCGTTCGCTCGGATCGCCCCACCCCTCCCAACTCCCCCTCCCCCGGCCACTGGCCTGATCTATATGTAGAAGAGACAGTTTCTTAGAAGCATGGAAATATCATGGGCTAGTTAGGGGGTTAGAGTTGGTCGGTTGAATGGGTTAGGGGAAGGGGTTTGGTGGGTTAGATGTAAATCCCGTTGGGACCCCGGATAGTTACGGGAGGAAGAGGAGTGAGAATTAGGACTTAGGGTGCCAAGGTGCAGTGGTTGCTGCAGTGGGGTATGGTTAATAATCCTTATACTGAAAACGCATCTGCCACAGATTTTTGCATTTCGATGATTTTTGATGAAGTTGAAGCTTAGATGAAGAAAGGCAGTCACGATTCGGTTACGACTCACGAGTCAAACCGTCATTGCATTGCCACAGGTTCACCCATGACGTCACCATAAACTGTGTACTAGGCCTAACGTTACAATTCAAGCATTCATATTAAATTGTACAACTTGAGAGGCACGGCCTTGCAGTAGTGAACCAACCTGATTGCAACTTACGCTAAAAGTAATTATTATTCTTTCTTCTCCACATTTTCTTTGATTGAATGAAACTGAATTCGATGACAAAAACGAAGGAGGTAAAAACCAAATTTCATAAGGCTTTTCCTGAATAGGATTTATCGTAACGTCACCGAGTGCACAACAACTCCCTACTTAGGCCTAACGTTAGGCTTAACGTTACGTTAGTGTTACACCAGTTGGACGTTTTTTCAATCTTATCAATTGCTGTGATGTTATAATATGAATACGCTGTGTTGCTCAGTACTAAATTATACTAAAGTTAGTGTTGCACTGCATTGATTGAGACCTCATGAAACAACAAGTTAGCCTAATGTTAGGCACTTGTCAGTTGTAACTTGTAATATGACTCGGTCACATGAAGCCGACAGAATCTTAAATTGGGTGTCCTTCGTATAACATCATACCTAAACCTAATCTAACCTAAACTAACCTAGTGACGTAATATTGACGTCATAAAAAGACACCCAGTTGAAGATTCTGTCAAACGTGGCTCACACTCACAGGTGTTTGTAGCGTCATGGCAACCTACATACAGTACTTGGAGGTCGGACATCCGGGAACGTTGTGGTGCACGGCGGAGTAACAATGTTTTTGTGACGATCTCGAAATTCAGTCAAAGGGGAAAACAAACAGTCAATTATCATTGCAATCAATGGGAGGAAAACCTTTTTTTTGTCATTTTTAAACAAATACTGTACAGAATTGATTTTTCTTCACAAATGTTGTGTATTAGATAATAGTTTCCAACATATATGAGTACCGTTAATTTTCGCTGACTGGCTAAGGTGAAATAAGTATTCATAAAAATTTCCCATTTACTAATAATAAAGTTTCCCCTTCAACTTGGCAAAACCGTACTGAGCCTGTACACGGTTACGTCGAACCAACCACCTCAATATATAAAAAGATACTGTAGGTCACTTTCTAACGCGACTTTCGAACTGTATATGAAAATTCCTTTTTTGACCATTCACGAATCTTAATTACATTTTTTGAGTCAACTCACATTTGCAGGACACTCTTTTTCTGCTTCTGGAGGTTGGACATCCGGGAATGTTGTGGTGCATGGTAACTTAACAATGCTTTTTGACGATCTCAAACTTTAGTCAAAGGGGAAAAGAAACAGTCAGTTGTCAGTGGGAGAAAAACCTATTTTTTGTCATTTTGCTCAAAATACTTGACAGAATTTATTTTTCTTAAGAAATGTTGTGTATTAGATAGTAGTTTGCAATATATATGAGTTACCATTAATTTTGATGACTGGCTGAGGTGACACAAGTATTCATAAAAAATATCCTATTACTGTAATGATAAAGTTTCCCCTTCAACTTGGCAAAATCGTACTGAGTCTGTACTTGGTTTTGTCGAACAGACCACCTCAATGAGATGTACAAATAATGGATTTTTTACTGACATTACAGTGTAAAACCCAACAATTTGCTGCAAATCAAAGAAACGTTGCTATGACGTCATGAAGAAGCAGCACACCGACGCCCTCAACTTTTGCCTAATGTAACCACACAAACATAAAAACTGATTAACTTTCAACTCACGTTTTGGTAAATTCCAGAATTCTCTGTAAAAAGGATAAAAATGGTCAATTTTCTGGATAAATTCAGTGTCTTGTGCACAAGATGATAGCGTTGCAACTAATGTTGCAAATGTTCACGTACAACTTGAAAACGGAAGGGGCCAAAACGGGCGTTGATACAACAAAATTACACTGCATTCCTTCAAAAACGCGACAATTGCATTGTTACGCACTATGAAAATTTGTTTGATTTTGACTGCCTCAACGCTTTTGTACATTGTTAATATTAATTACGTATAAATTGTACATGTCATACATAAGTAACATGCACATAGGACATATTGTGCATTCATACACTCAAGGCTGCATAGAGGATTCAGATACGCACTCAGAATACGTCAATAATTTTTTTACGCAAGAATTTATCTTATTTGTTGGGAAAAATGCTTGTGTGCAGGCTACAATTTTAGTCAAGAAGCTCGCAGAAAATGTGTTGAAACTTTAGTTTAAAGCAAAAATTTGTATCCTTTTGGAATAGTAATTGAGTTATAATGATATTCACAATAATGTGTAAAACATATTCAAGTCTCTGTGTGCTGATTTTCAGGTTAAAATGAAGAAGTCTTTATTTCAAAATCTAGTTGCCTAAAATTTCTGGGCAATTTTTTTGAAAACACACGTTGAAGGCCATTGACTTTGCTTAGGTGTGTAAACAGACGGCAACGAATTTGAACGGAGGTTTTGTTTTCACTTCTGTTTGTTTTGTTTGTTTGTTTGTTAATCAAGATATTTCTAGTCAAAGACATGACCTCGATTGACCTGAAAACTTTAATCAAAATCACGTGACAATCAATTTAAATTTAAGCGATGAAATTTTATTTAATCTCTGTTCTATTTGCAATTTGCTCTTAAACTGAAGGACACATATTTATCGTATGGATACACAATACAAGATACGACTTTTAAGAATTAACGACATTGTTTTTATGTAAAAAATGTGAGCACTACTTTTCGCACAAGAGCCTATAAAAGATGAAAAAACTGATAAAATTGACAACCGACTGATACAAAAGAGAATGAAAATCATGAAAAAGCAACTCACCAATTCGTGAAGTAAAACTAAATGTTGCTTAAACTATGAAAAACAAATTTCAAATTCATTTTAGGAAAAATCACAAACACACATCACAAGAGCCTAAGAATAGTTCTATCACAATTTGATTAGATCAGCTGTCAGCTTGAATTGGATGCAATGATTATAACACATGAGCATTGAGTGTATGTCTGTAAAACGGATGTACAACACCAATAGACGATCTACAGCGCTCCTGTAGAACAACTGATGCTATTGGAGGGGAAACAAATGCTTGAGGTTTACAAAATACTTTTAGATTCGATTGTTTATCAAGAGAAAGAGTTTATTTTGTGATTTATAAGAGTAATTTTATACCTAATTTTGAGATGTGTAACTGTCGTATCAGCTTTAGCGTTTGAAAAGCTAGATACTTTCATATTTTTATAACTGTCAAGTTTAAAAAGTGATCTTAATTTTTGTAACTTTGTTTTCATATGCATTTTTGATATCTTTTCTTTCAGTTTCTTTCGTTATAAGTTTGGTTGTATTAGAGGTTAAGATATATATTTTTTTTTAATGAAGCCAATTTAGGAAGTATTAGACAAAAATATGCAAATTAAGGCTAAATTTGGTCAACAAATGATCAATCTTTGCAGAAGTATAACTTCTTGTCAATATTGAAGACAGAGATTTCTGTTACATATTTAGATTTTTTATGAAATTTTCTTTCCAATAATACTAACCTACAATCTTTAGAAAGAAAGGAAAGATAAAAAACCATCAAAAATGATTATAGTCAAAAGACCCCTGAAAGCTGCAGCAGAAAACTAATTACGCAGTGGTCATGGTGAGACTCGAACCAGGAGCGCTCACGTGCTAGCCACATACATTTCCTCCGCATCACGTAGTCGTTCAACTTGAAGAGGTTAATTATAATTCTTATAGGAAAGATTCTAAATAGAGAGGGTATGCCTTTATTTATATATCAAATGAAAGGAAATTTCAAGCACTTTCAAACATTGGTTCAAAGAAGCATGTGCAATGTACGCTTTGGGTACACAATTTTTGTCAGGTTCCCCAAAGAGGAACGGTCGATTTCACACTGCAATTTTCCAACTGGCGTCCCATTTTGGGGAGGCACGCCAACCCCACCCCCCTTATAGTGACGTCTCTGCTCCTTACCAACCATGTTGTTACACTCCTGGTAGGAATGTGCACCTCTGAAAATTTTATAACTCACTTGTGTAATATGGAACTCCATACTTGGTTGAATTAACGTTCCAGCTCTTAATAAGTCTGTCCGTCTGTCATGCATTCAAGTGGTTCTTTTTCTGTGCAATGTGGGGCAAACTGTCAGTTGGGAGTTGATAGGGTGGGACATGAAGGGCACTGTCACTAAGCAATTCATCGGTGAATAAAACTCTTGCCCAATAGAAGATCATAAATACTTGCACGTAAGGGGTATACATAACACCGCTGAGGAGCAGTCCCCTCCACATGAACTTGGATTACCTATAATATTCAAGCACTATTATCAGGGCTGGGGCAACCTATTGCAAACAATCATAGGAAAGGCCCGGGAGGAGTACTATGATAGGGAAATCAATGACTACAAGGCGTACAAGTGATGTAGTCAAGAGGACTGTGTCGCGTCTCCTTGTCTCTGTCAATGTTGTGATACTGTTTTCATCTGAATGTGCTTGAATATACAGTAATCTGAATGATCCAAGGTGCTTCCAAGTTCCTAACAGAAATCGATTTATTTTAAGTCACTACAAATTTTCCATTCACCGAATTCCATCCCCTCTTCTGTGTGAATGAACAGTTTTTAGGAAAGGCTGAATGTTTAATACAGGGTCTTATCTCGGGCTTCATATGAGTGGTATAACACATTAAACAACTAAATGTGGCACCACCACAGTACTAGAAAGTCCCCAAACCAATGAGCATATCTAAACTAAAGATCATGATTGCAATTTTTCATTTTTAAGGGAAAATGTACCTCTGTAACAGACATACATCAATATTTGAATGAAAGGTAACTTTTAACACAATGTGGTTTTCCTTTCCCCCGGAAAATCTGCCTCACACTTTTTAATGAAATCATTGTAGCACTTTTTGTTTGTTCAAATCCAATTAAATTTTACAACTGATGATGCATTACTCTTTTCCCATTATCTATTAAATCTTTTCAAGAATAAACATTTCAAAATTGGGCATAACTTTTTCTGGACTGTCAGATTACATAGAAAGTCTTTTCAATATTACTTTTATACTTTCCATCCTTGTTTATGACAAAAATAAATGAATAAATTGTTGGATTGTTTTAGTGTTACACAACGTATTACTTTGCAAATGTAGGACATTCATGTGTATGTTGCATGTCTGTTACAATAAGCCTGTCTGCTATTTCAATTAAAATAGGCTCCATTAGATCTACAGTAACCTAAAACACAAAATACATACAAAACTGGTATGTCTATCGATGTCTGAGGCAGATGAATTTATAGATAAATGATTAAGGGATAAATGGTACACAAATTCAAACAATCACATAACACTGAAGAAAAGTCAAAGAAAAAACTTTATTTGATAGTACAATTTTTGTTATCTCTTTTGGTTCAAATGTAAGTCTGGTTTCAACTTCATCACAAATAAGCAATGCATTATATCCTTCATATGTAGAAGTGCTTTTTTAAAGATATATGGATGTGTAGCAGCAACTTATGCTAAAGTGCTTTAAAATCTATGGAAAATAGCAAAAAATAATCATCCAAATTGGTTAAAAATTGTCCATTTTAGAGCATTTTGAATTTTCAGGCCAACATATGCAAATTTGTGTTCCTCTTTATGTTCCTCTTCTGATATATGAGTTGGCAGAAGTTCCTATTTCCTTATGTAACCCCTTTCTTTTGTTTCTTAATTCATTGTCACACATTTGTGAAAAATGGAAAGGAATTTTAACCAAATGTTTTGAAGTGTTGACCATACCCTTAACCTAATCTAGCAGGAATAGACTTTGTCCTCATTTTCAAGAACTGTGTACCATGATGCAGTGTTAAGGGTCATACTATTTTGTAACTGTGCGGCCTGCATTGTGTGTGCATGACAGTTTCAGAAGTTGACATAGAAGTTTTGCTTTTGATGTCAAAGATGACAATAATTTGAAATATTTCATAGTAGTCTTAAATTATCTGAGTGTGACCATGACTACTCCAACAAACTTAGTACAATGTAGGACTACAGTTATTAAACTGTTAGTTTAGTTAGGACATACCAGGAAGACGGTAAATATTAACAAATTTCCATTACTTTGGGACATGCAAACTAAAGGGGGATACTACCATAATTTCTAAATTGTGTTAGAAATCTGCAGTTGCTATTAAGAATGTTACACATAAAGAATGAGTAATATTAGAACTTAGCAAATTATTATCAATGTTGTACTGTATGCTTACCTTTTATAATACTAAGAATATCAATCATGAAGTAAGATTTTGGTAAGATTATCAATACGGGGATCTACTGTACATGTAACACGGGGATGATGCTGGCTGTGAATGTATGCTTTATATATTATATTTATGGAACTGCCATTTCCAGCATCCACTTGGACCAGTTTTTGTTTGCTGAAGTTCTGTTATGTAATAATTGATGTGATCAACTGTGGTAGGCCCTATTTCACAAATTATTTTATGGAATGAATCATAATGTTACTGGTCTAGTCTAAATTTTAAGCAGGGACTATTCAGTTATTGTCTGACTGAGTAAGGCAATCAATGGAAAAGACTTCTAGGCCTACATGTTATTTGAGGCATGGCCATGATTTAGGCCTTATATGTCTCTCATGCACCTTCATATGCCTACTCTGTACTCATCAATCATGAAAATGGACTTTTTTACATACATTAAATAATTTTGTCTGTTTTCGCTAAGGTGAGTAATAAATTCAGGTCATACTACAGTAATAGTCCCTAGTAGGCCTTAGTACTAGACCTAGTATGCCTACTGCCAGTGCCATTAGGCCTAGGCCTAAATATTTGGTGCATAAACAGATCATTCTTTGTTAGGCCTAGGCCTAAACCTAGTACCAGCAAATCCAAAATTGTGGATAACGATAACAAGAATATAATTTGTTTATATCCGTAAGTGCTGCAATAATCGTACAATTAAATTAATTTTATTTTGCATAATTCCGTCGTGTCTCAATGCATTGCCATAATAACAACCTAGTGTTACAGAAAAGCCACACCTTATAACGTTAGGAAGGAAATTAGGTCTAAGAAGTGATAATTTGGACTGGCATTGTTCCTGAGCATTTTCATCTACTAAAAATACTTGAAAGTGGCTTAAATTTAAATTCACTAATTATTCACTTTATAAAAGCATATTGAGCCTAATAAAAAGTTGTCTGCTATGAGGAAAACTTACTTTTACAGATCAGAAAAACGATTGACGAATCTTACCTTTTCAAAGATCTTTATTTTGGGAACTTTACCGAGACTGAAAATGCTCGGAACCCGATCTAAGCCGAAACATAATGTCTTGTACGTCATCTCATCTTCTCCTGTAGTGACGAACATTGAAACTTCGTAAGTTAGAGCAATTTGAATTATCTGATTCATTCGGGAGTGATCGTTTTACAAACCACGAAATGCTTAATTTAAACTTCTGAGTCAAGGCCTCAGAAATGAATAATATCGCAGTAACAGTCATATAGCAAGGTCATGTTCCGAACTGTCTTAAGAATTGATAATTGGATTATGATCAAATTTGGTGTGTTGTTACTGCTTAATTCTTAAACGCTTGTTGAGTTTAAAACCTGACTGTAATTTTTCTTAATTTTTGCTTAATTTTCAAAAATGTCATTTCGTTTTCTGTCATTGCAAGTTTCTTTTATATGAATGCTAAGGCAATGAACTTTACATGAAAAGTGTTTAATATGATGGAAATATTGACATAAATATGATAATTTTGCAATTTCTTGGCAAAAATATGGCATTTAAAAAACTTTTTTTAGCTTGTATTTTTTAATAAAAATGGAGGATTTTTTGACATTCTCTTTTCATTGATAGCACTTTTTGTTTTCCAATGCACCTCTGTGGTGTAGTGGTTAGTGATTTGTCCTCTCACCCGCACGTCCCGTGTTCGTATCCTGGTGGGTTTGCAGCCAGTGAGTTCACAACTGGTTATCAAAGGCTGTGGCAGTCTTGATATAATGTCCAGCACTGAATGCTTTCAGGATGTTAAACCTTGCTATGCTATAACATGTGAAAATTATGAAAATAAAACAAAAGAAATTATCCCCATAATTACACACTAAAAAACAAACCCCTATAGCTCAATACAGCATTGAACATGTGACCACACCACGGGTATGCGCTGACTGTTGAGCTGTGTAACAGACTCAAATCAGTGTTTGTTTATCTGATGATTTTGAGCATGATTGCGACATTAAGCGCCAGATGGATTGTAGCGTAATACTTATCATTCGAAAGATTGTGGAACTACTATTCTAAAGATGTTTTTAATGAAAGGCAGTTGTATTCCATTTAGGAGCTACAATTTTTTGAAAAATTGGCCTAAAAAGACTGAAAATTATGGAATTTCATGGAACTTTCACCAAAAAAGAGATTGATGATAGGTGCTGTCAAATTGACCGGATTTGCACTTGTTGAAGTGTTCACTACTGATAGACATGTTTTTGGGCAAAGGGAAGGTTTTGAAGTATTAGTAAGTGTTTGAATACAAAAAGATTTTTGATGATTTTTTTCTAGAAATGTTTGTTTTTGATTATTTTCAAGGCAAGTTTACTCAAATATTCTCAATATAACCCTCATCAAAAATGTTAGTTTATTGATAGAACTGTAGCTCTTTCAAATTAAACCATATCAGTGCTGTAGGCCTAAGGTAAGGTCCAGATTTTATTGTTTGAAAAAACCACTTTCAAATCAACAATAATATTGTCAATCCAGCGTTTAAGGGTTAAGGAAGAAGTGATTAAAATTTGAGACATATTGGAGCAGGGGAACAGTGAAAATGGAGGGTGGGGCATTTTTCTGTCATCAAATATCTCAAGAACTGATGATTGATTTGGATCAAATTTGGTGTGTTGTTTTGTTACTGCTTTAGAAAGAGGTGATTAAAATTTGGGACATATTGGAGTAGGTATGGGTGAAAATGGGGGTGGGGATATTTTGTCAAAATCTTAAGGACTGGTGGTTGGAGATTTGTTTTAGGAAAGAGGTGATTAAAATTTGGGACGTTTGTTTGTTTTAAGATCATTTGTTTGTCGTCATATCTTAAGAAGTAGACAATGGAATTTGATGAAATTTGGTGTGTGGTTGTGTTCCTGCTTGAGGAAGAAGTGATTAAATTTTGAGCGATATTGGAATGGGAAGAGTGCAAATGGGGGTGGGGAAATTTTGTTTGTCATCAATTTATCTGAAGTATTGACTGAATTTTGGATTAAATGTAGTGTGTGGTTTTGTTTCTGCTTTAGGAAAAAGTGATTAAAATTTGGGACATAAAGGTGCAGGGGAAGGGCAAAAATGGAGGGGTGGGGATATTTTAGGGCAAGATTTACCAACACTTAGTTGAAACTTTCCAATGGAATGTGCTGAACAATGAACTCATACATACAATGAATTTTCTGGACTCAAAGAAAATTAAGTGACGTGGTCTCTAGTATCATTATAATCAAAACAATTGGTTTCTCCCATGAATGAAAATTATGGAATGTGAATCTACCCTGTATAGAAAGAGCTCAAACAATGAATGCTTAGCCTGAATTACACTGAAAACAATGATCACAAGTAATGTGCACGGTACTGGTGAAAATGAGTACAGTTGGTACTGATGCGAATGGTACCGGTAATACCGAAGTACCGGTATTTTTACAGGTGACTACCCGAAAGTGGCAAATATGAAATATAACTTACAGTATTATGGAATTGTACACCAAAAGAAATTCCCACATTACAAGGGGCTTCCATTTTAAACATTAAAACATAAATTTACACCTGATCTCTAAGTTAATAAGATCAAACTAATCGCCCGATTACACCTCCAGAATCTCCGACATTCTGTTTGTTAACAAGTTTGTTAACACAAGATTGCAACCTGCATTAAGTTTATTCAACTCTAAATCTACACACTTTTTTGAATTCAGACACATCAATTTGTTACAGGGGGTAAATATATTTTTAACACTAATCACATCTGTATATTAACAGAATTTACCCCATCGTAATAATATGCAAGTCTTGCAGTGACTTGCGCATGTGCGTAATTGGCCGCAAGTTTTTATGTTTAACTGTCAGTAATTTCCAAAGAGCAAAAACAACACAGTGTAGGCCTACTCTTGGAAAACTTTCAGAAAAGATACTAGGCAAAATGAAAATCAAAAACACTGATTGATTTCTCGACATTATTTTGCAAATTTCTTAGTCTGGTCTTGCCTTTTAGGGCTTCTAATTAAGTACAATAATCATCAATATTAAAATCCCAATGGGCCGAAAACCTCAGTGATTCTGTTCACAACTGATTTGGGACTTATGTACTCAAATCAACACTAGCACTAACTGTACTGTGCGCATTGCAGCTTGTACACTGAAGTAGCAATGAGTTATGGTGAAGTCCATGAAACTTCTCACTTAAATGAGGATAAAACCATAAACAATTTGGATGGATTACTGAAATTCCACATCCAAATGGCAAAGCAACTCCCAGATTTGAAATTCTAAGCCATTAAAGGGCGGAAATGAAAGTTTAAAAGAGGCTCCAAAATGGCGCCTGGAGCACATTTTATTTTGCCGTAATACTGGTCTATGGACTTCCCTCCACACCAAACCTTCCTACTCGAGCGCAGTCTCATCAACACCATTACTGCCCCCTAACACAACTAAAACTGACTCACATGCCCAAACAGACTTCACCTGGCTCTTCTTACCCAGTCCTAAGCCCATCACCATTGCCAAAACCCAACCACACCCATTACCCAAACCACTTCCACCACCACTTCTCTCCCCAACCTTCCTTCCTTTTCTAAGACCCCTGTCGTCCCTTACCCCAACACCTCTAATGTCATCAAACTCAAGCCAACCTAGCCGAGAAACAACAAACAAACAACCCACCATCCAAACCCACTGTATGACACTGAAGAGAATATGGAATGTTCGATTACCGAACATACTGCTAGTCAACTTTCAAAACCAACGGCTCCCAAAGAAACAAGGACAGATCCAACGAAGAAATAGTCCAACACAGACCAACAAATCTTCCTCCAGATAACCCCTGCTTTCGTATGGCATGCAACACAAACAATTACAATAAAACCCACAACATCATAAAATGGAACATCAGGAGCCTTAAGGCCAATTCGAAAGAAATTGACCTACTGGCCACAAGCTTCAACCCAGTCATCTTCTGCCTACAAAAAACCTTCTTGAAAACCACTGACCATTATTCCCTAAATAGCTTCGCTTGCTATCATAAACATCAACTGGATGTGGACAGTGCCTGTAAGGGCATCTCCGTTCTCTTTAGACACAATATCCCACACAGCCCTGTTTATGTGAACACCAACCTTCAGGCCATCTGTATGTCTATCTCCCTCCACAAAACCTTCACTCTTTGCAACATCTATCTCTGCCTAATGCCAATGTTTAGCCAACCAGCCTTATTAACCTCATCTCTCAGCTCCCTCCTTTTATCCTTCTTGGTAACTTTAACGCCCACAACCCCTTTGGGGCTCTATGCAAGCACGATTAACGTTCATCGCAAGCATCTTTACACTGTATGCTATAGTGTCAGTCATTTTAAATGTGCCCTCCTGATCAATTGTGCACATTGGTAAAGGTGCATTTCTGTGCATGTTAAAAATTTTAACCTACGTGGAAACAAATTGGGTCAGAATTTTATTTTCTTTACCAAATGATGATTTATGCTGTAGAAATGCACTTTTCACGATTTGGAAAGCAAAATTTCAGCGTCTATTTAGGCAATGGGGTCAATACTTTCGCTATACTGGTTGTTCGATTTTTTTTACTTAGCATCGAAAATTGAAGCAATTTTGGTGTACTGAAAATAACTGTACTAAACGCATATATACGACACACATTCACTTTTTTGCTTGTACACGTTTACTAAACTCCCTAAACATTCACAGCTTTCCATGTGGAAAGCATTCCAGTACATACTACCTGGGGAACAGTTTCCCTGGGCAGTTTTCATCTCAGGCTTACCACGGAGCTGTCAAAAGAAGTTCCTAGGACCCTTGGCTAAGCTTAATTGGAGATTTATTTACTAAAGGGAATATATCTGTTAGGGGATATTAATGCTTGCTTGAAAGATGCTCCATACAGTATGTAGAAAAATGCTAGAAACAATGATATGTGTTTGTGATAATTCCGAGAAATTAATGTGGGATGCAAGACCTCATTAAGATGAACTTTGTGTGTGACCCCATTTTTATTTTTTGGGACAAAATATAAGTCAAATTGACCATGTCACTCATTTAACTTCCATAATTGGCCGGAAAGGTTAGAATTACCTATTGACCCACACATTATAATTTATACAAAGCAGCTCATAACTTTTGTTACAAGCATATTTTATGTTCAAACATCCCCAAAAATTCATTTTTTCCCTTTATGCCTATTAAGTCTTTTTTTTGTTTTGTTGGGAAAATATATTTTCCAGCACATGGTATGGTCAAATTGACCCCCTCTCCCCCACCCCCTCGACGCCGTTTGCCGAAGATGTAATAATTTGTGCTACATATTCATAATTTTCATGATAATTTTGTATGTCTCACTCACATCCCTGATACTGTGTTTGCATGTGATAAGTAACGCAGCTATCATTAGCTCCATTAAGTATTTACCCTGTACATATGATATGATGCGTGTTACAGCCTTACTTGGTTTAGAATTTTGACACGTGTGCCAGCAGCCTTATGACCGTTAATTATTTCTTGTTTCTCTTTCAGTTATATTATGACAAAAAGATCTATATTAGATCCAATTTAGAGCTAGGAATTTGCTTTTTTATTGACGAAAATGTTGGAACAGTGAAATTTGATCCGGAACAGTGTTTTTTAAGAAAACACTGTTTCGTAGAATAATGGTGATTTTTTTTAATTTGACCCCTGCTTCCTTAATTTTCAAGAGCCAGAAATGTTTGAAAAATTGTTCTGCCTTCCTGATCTTGGTGATACTGTGGACTATTTCCCTTGTAGGAATGTTGTGGTATTGAACTGTCCTTGTTTGCACATTGCTGTTGCTGTACAGCTTTAGTATCTTTTATGACCAGTAAAAGGTGATAATACTCCAGGACTGCACACGCAAGTGTGTACAGTAGTATTGCCATATACAGTAAGGTACATACTGTATAGTAGGTATTAAAATCCTGGGCATTTAAGTACATTGTTCTGGCAGGTGGTCTTCACCTTTCTTACTACATACTGTAAGAGAGTATAGAAGATTGATTCTTGCAGAAATCACCATGCATTTGTGTTTTTTGCCTTGTTAATAGTCAGAGATGAGGCAGGGATGTTGCATTTTGATCTAGTATCCATTATCTGCATTTTTACTGAGAAAAGTCAAGAGATTTGGCAATGTTACATTTTTCTAGCCTCCACTTTTCTTACCTCAGAGAAAAGTGACCAGAGATTTGGCAGGGATGTTACATTTTGATCTAGTATCCATTATCTGCTTTCTTACCTCAGAGAAAAGTGACACATTATCCTTTAGATTCTTCATAGAGAGAAGACTGGAAGAGGTCGTGCAACCTCTTGTGCCGGACTGCACAACCATTGTGTGTCAGTGTTTAATTTTGATTTTTTTCCCTGAAAAGTTGCAGAGTGACATTCATGTATGATCTGCAATCTCCAGCTTCTCAGGCCTGCATTATACTGGTAAAATACCCATCTTTTAGTTTGAAAATACATAACCATAAATACAGTTTATAGGTCAGAGTGGGGGTATCAACAAATTGTAATTAAGTACCTTCAACGATGATCCATTCCCTACCTGATTAACTACTGTAGATAAAATGGATAAAAATAATAATCTTTAAAGTGTCAAAAATATCTGAAAATATTTGTGGAACTAATTGTGGACAATGATTACTAGCTATTCTGTATCCATTAAGTTTTTAAAGAAGTCTACCTTTAAAACGTGTCATTAAAAAAGAAATTACATATGATTATGTTTTTTTACAATTTTTTTCTTGAGGGGCCAGGTGGGCCTCAAGAGGGGCAGGGCGAGCCATAAGAGGGGTGAGGGGACTTGGGTTCAAACTGCAAAGCTTGGGCACTGAGTTTTACATACATGTATGTATCAGTACAAAGTTACAGTATGTTTGCCCTATTCATCCATCACATACACGTATTTGCATACATGAACATTCTAGAAGCTGTTATGAGGTCAAATTTGTAACCCATATTGAATTTACATGTGTTTAATATATTTGGAAATAATTGACCTTGTTTTGCCTCTACCTGCCCTTATACTTTTAACTACAGCTAAAGGCACTGTTCCTTCTGTCTTGGCAAACATATTTAAACAACTTTCACATGACTTCAACCATTTGCCGAGTTATTACTTTGTTGGTGGTTGATTGTTAATTAAACCCTTGCAATGTGCATTATTACATGTACAGTACAGTACCTATTATTGGTTATCTCTCCAAAATGAACAATGAACAATAAATATCTAACATAAGTGTGTTTTATATGTTGGTTCTCTTAGATATTTGTTGTTCTTCCAAGAGATAAAGTAAAAGAGTGCCCTCATTCTTGGTGTATATGATGGGAGTATTTCAGTGGTATATTTAACACAATAAAATTTCTGATCAGTCCAATCATTTGTACTGTACAGAGGTGGAAAAAATTTACCTTTCTGGCAGTTATAATCGCAGTTAAAACTCCAGATCTCTTCTCTCCTCAATCTCAGACCTATTCAAAAACAATTCTTCCTCAAACATCATCAACTTCCTCTGCAACAACAACCTCTTCCACCACATATAATCTCCTCCCCTTGTCCCTTTCTACACCTAACCTTCCCCCCCCTCTCCTTTCTTTTTACCTAAATTTTTCTCCAACATTCAGCTTTTCCCCATTATCTCCCTTACAAACCTTCCGTCTCCTCACTATCCTTATTCTTACACCATTATTTATTAACACCCTCTTGGCACATTTGACTCTGACTGTCGCGGTGCCCTTAAACATCAACAAACAAACCAAACCATATAACTGCAGGGGAAAAAAAAAAAAAAAAAAATTTCTTGAGTAAGCAACAGTATATATGAAAAATATGTGATCTAAAAACTTCCCGTGTTTATTTGTGTGATGAATAGTACACTAAATTGCGAAAGAGGGCAGCATATAAAGATGTATATACTACATTGTATTACAGTATTTCTGTCACAATTGTTTGTGGGAAGATTTTTGACACCTTTATTCAGATCCATGGGAAATTTTATGATGAATTCCAACTGTGGTAATGTATTTGTAGAACTTATGCCAAAAATAGAGAGATTTGATACAAAAGTGAGAAAGAGGTGTTTTGTGGATTAAACTTGATGGGTCTAGGATTTCTGAAATAGATTATATTGGGGGATCAGGAATGAATTGGGGCAGGGGTATGCACTCTACAGAGTGCTGAAATTCTAGTTTGTTCTGTATTTGTAGAATGCCAAAACAAAAAAATAGAAAATTGCTCTAAGTGCTGTGTTATTTTAGTTCTGTATTTTGTATTCCCAGCTGGGGTAGATGTGTTTTCAAGAATTTTTCAAAAATATCAAATGGCTGAGCAGCTTTATTCTTTGGAGGGGGCTGAATTCAGAGTTTTAAACTGTGACAAGAGAATGGTCGGTCTGCAAAACGGATGTGTTAGAGTCCTGGGGATAAAAAAAGTACAGTAGTATAGATGATGAAGCCCCCTCGAGCTAATGAAGCTTATCGTGAGCTCATCAGCTTTAAGGTATTCGCAATCATTGAGCTTTCACTCTTTCCAAATTATCATTTACTTTAAAGGTTATCATCCAAGCGTACATTATTCCCAATTTGAAAACCGAAAACTGTACAATAGATAAATGTTGTATTTTATAGGTATATTGACAGCTACCAACAACGTGAGCTTAAATAGTTCAAAATATACTAAAAACCATAAAAACAGCTAAAAGTCACTTTAAAAACTTTTTAAAACTTAGATACATAAGATAGTATAAATTGTGCATACAATATAGTATAATTTGTGCAACATTTTTTGATAACGTATTGTTTTGCAGTCCTTTTTCAAAAAACTTTGAATGGGAGAAGTTACCTACACTGAACAGGAAATTGCATATTATTATGTCAGTAGAATGGAGTTTAAGAACCTTTGATATTTAAAAATTGGTAAAGAATTACGTTAAAAAAATTTAGCTGTACTTCCCGTTCCTACATCATCACTTTTCCACAGGCTGAAAAATTTGACAAACTTTGATTTGTCATAACGATTTGTCTAAAAACTCAAAAGTGCTATTTAAACACTATTCTGCTCAGAATTTTATTTGTGTAAAAAATGTCTACCTGTCCATATACTTTTTAAAGTACATTAACTCTCATATTGTATTTACATAATTTTGTATTAATTTTTTCAGAATGACTTGCTGTTGAGAAACACACGGTGCAAAATTGAGGCGACAACTGTAGATCTGGGGTTAGAGGTTATAAGCATGTCGGCAGAACAGGGGGCAGAGGAGGAGATCTCTTCGGAGGTATATATTGGACTGACACTTGCCGTCAGCTCCACCATATTCATCGGAACGAGCTCGATTGTGAAGAAGAAAGCCTGATCAAGATATCATCTTATGCAAAAAGAGCAGGTAAAGTGCTGTGGTTGGTAGTGGCCATCTGTTATGGAAAATGACAATTAGAGAAAGAAAGGTGGTTTGTTTCCAATGAAAAGATGTTGAATGTATTGTCTATGGGTGGCTAGATGCAACATATTGAATTCAACGGTCTACAGACATGTAGAGTCAATATTGAATTTAAAGGATATTTACAGGTAGAGGCTACATATTAAATTTAAAAGGGCTATAATAGTGTTTCATCTTACATGAGGTCACATGACTTTGTTTACATCGCCATTTTGTCGGTCAAAAGCACTGTCGTCTGCTGTATACTCAATTAGACTTGCATACGTTTGCATGTTGTTAAATGAGATTATTTTTTGTAAGATAATTATACTGGAACCTTGCTGTGCTGATGGTTGCACTAATAGATGTGTGCGGGGTATTAAAAAGACATTTTCTCGATTTCCATCTGATCCTGAACAACGTTCCAAGTGGGTTTCTGTTGTACGACGCGACAGCTTTCAACCTACGTTACACACTACGATTTGCAGCGAGCACTTTATATCAGGTATGTAGGCTTTGTCTGAGTATAACGAACAATTAGCTGGTATAAACATTAAAGTTACTCTTTGTATACCCGGTGAATATATAAAACTTAAGGAAAATATGAAGTAAAATCGGAAGCGAACAAAAAATTGCAATTAGTAAAATTCGCTGTACTGGTACTGTTAGGTTACCATGCAGTATGTTTGTTGTACGTGTGATGTGACTGCATGGGCCGTGGAAGATGCGTGAAACGCAACGACGACGCTGCTCTGTAAAATGGGAATCCAGTCGAGTTAAGAGTCACGTGATGAAATCCCTCCATAGACATGTAAGATAAATCCATACTCCAGCTTTGAAGGCCCATGGTTATTCCCTCTTACTTGGTGTAAGCAGATGAGAACACATGGCTTCCCTTGGATAGGATGTCAAGTTATTGCAGGTCAACTCCCAAGTACTACTGATACTCATTTACAGCTGAGTGAACTGGAGCAATTAAGAGTACTAGTGTCGTACTCCAGGACACAATGCAGCGTGCGTGACAGGGGTCAAACCTTAAACTTCGCTTGCAAGTGTGACTCCTTAACTACTAAGCCACTGCACCTGCATATAGACATGTAGAGGCTACATATATGTAGTGTTAACGATTAGCCATTAATCACTTATCGCTCACAACTCTTTTAAACGTTTAGTTCAAATCATTAATTTCGAAAATAATCCGTGGGTGTCCTAGTTGTACAGTAAGAATTAGCGACACTGAAAATGGAAAATAGAGGCTACATATTGAGTTTAAAAGTTCTCTAAACATGTAGCGAGAGGCAATGGGAATTTACATGTCCTCGGATGCTGTAGAGGTCCTAATATTAGTGATGTCACGACATGGCTCTATTACATATCGATTATTGTGGAGAAAAATATCGCGATATTTTTAAAGGAAACTAGATTCATGACACAAATTGTTAATAACACTAACGTTATATGATCATGGAGTTTTAATTTACTCCATGATATGATAGAACGCAAGAAAAAATGATTTGCAGATCTAGCAGACGACATGATCACGTGACTATAACATGTATCATGCATGTGTTTGGTAATTCAGCCAACGTGACCATAAATCACCAAAGTGAAACCTGAGTGGCACGTTCTGGACCAATTTTTCATTCTTTTTGCCAACTTACATTGGCACATTTGACTCTGACTGTTGTGGTGCCGTTAAACTTCAACAAACCAAACATCAGAGCATGCCAGCATGAGGTGACGGAGCACGATTTTTAATTAGTTGTTTTTATGTTTCATGATTATTTTGCACGTTTTTAATGGCCTAAACCTAACTTTTTGATTTAGTACAGTAACGTTAGAATTGTAACATACGAAGTAGCCTAGCTTAGTTGTGCGAAAATTTCTTCGTTGAGTATTAGTTTTTGGTATCGCGATATGTCGCGAGAGAGGCATATTTCATGTAGTGGGAAAAGAGACATCGTGATATCGCGATAATCGACATGTCATGACAGCACTACCCAATATAGAAGTTATTGTGACTTACGACACACATTTCCGTCTTTGTGGGATTAATGGCTATCCTAGCTTGTGGAGGATGGGTGATGTGGTGCTTGAAAATGCTCTTGTCCTTTCATTGCTTTGGTTTGAAATGGAACACAGGAAAATGTAGTGGAATGGGGGCAGAGGAAATTTGCAGGAGGAAAGTCACGCAGGTTTGATTTTGAAATGTTGAACCTTCTTTCAGTGCAGTTAAAAGAATTGAATGAAACAAAAGTTTAAATTTGATTTTTAACAATCATTTGAAATTTTGAGTATTACTAAAAAAGATAGAACAACCCTGGCTTTGCATAAATTGCATAAAAGCCTCATTAAAAAATAATTAATTACTGTAGTTTAACATTTTCAGTTTCATGTACCAAAATGTACAGTATTCACTTTGTTTACTAGCAAATAGAAATATCATCCCCAAATTTCATGAGAAAATGAACAACTTGTTTGCCCTCAAGAGCATAAAAATTGAAAAATACTATAATAGTACCTGAGGACATAAATTATCTCTGATAAAATTGTTGTAAATGACACATTTAGGTTGAATTATGAGGCTTTGATGAGATAAAGGAAATGATTAAGATACATAGGTGTGGAATGTGAAATATTTATTAGTCAATTAAGCCAATTTCAATTTCATGCATACAAAACGCGGAAAGATGGATTACCCTAAATTATAGCGCAAATATATCATTATATCATTCAATAACTTTTTTGAAAAGTTGGAAGAAAGCCAAACAAAAATGATCTCACAATATTTTGACTATAATTGATTATGG
The DNA here is from genome assembly GCA_020152595.1 of Chiridota heheva. NCBI lineage: Eukaryota > Metazoa > Echinodermata > Holothuroidea > Apodida > Chiridotidae > Chiridota > Chiridota heheva. Next base: position 1,321,293 of record JAIGNY010001918.1, on the reverse strand, counting down.
TAAATTTTTGAGTAAAGATTAATTGTTCTACTTTACACATTATATTCAAAATGACAAAAAAATAGAAGAAAAAAAAGACTTTTTATAACCTGTTTGGAAAGTTGAAAGGAAGTCAAGCAAATAGGAAAGTAATATATTGCCCAGCATAGAGGAAGATTGTGAAACTTATCTTAGGTGAGGATCTGGATGGTTCAAAACTCAAACCTTCCTGTATAGTGGGCAATCAATCACTTTCCAAGCAAATATGATCTCACAATATTTAAATTAAAATTGATGTGTTTAGATTTTTAAAGGCCGGTTATCATACATTACGGACGGTGAAATAGATTTTTATTTGTGTGTTTTGATTGGTTTAATACTACAAGATCAGGTCACACATAGATAAGCAAATCAGTAACCATCTTGGATCAAACTACTGTGTGCTGGAATAAAATGTACGCCAGCCACAATAAAATCATGACAAATGGCCTTTAAATAAAGAATATTTTTCTAGTCATAATTTTGGAAGGCCCTGGCATGGAGGACATGAATCATACAGTAATTTTTGGTTGATGCAAATACCTTAGCGATTGCAAACTCTTCGTGAAAATGTCCTGCAATTATTGCTTTAATATTGATCATGAATATTCACGCTTACTGGAATATTTGAACGGTATGTGCATCATGTTTGCGATATTACAGATATAAATGGGTTTTTGGTATTCGTCCAAACTTTATTAAGAAAATAGCCTATAAACATAAATGTGCAACTAGACACTACAGTGTTTCCTGTTTTAACAGTCAAGTCTTAGGCATTGATCATGATACAGATTTCTGTTTGTGGGTAAAGATTAAAAACCTGGAATGAAGCCTATGCTATATTATCAAATGTGACTTTCATTTTGTGCAACTTTTTTAATTGATCCTATAAAAGAAAATAAACATTTTCTTGTGTTGAAGGTAGCAACAAAAAAAACCCACACATTTTGAAGCTAATATTGTTTTAAAGATAACCAAGACATCAATTTTCATTGCATAAACAGTATGCATTTGGTTTTTTCGCACAATTAACAATAGCAGATCCTCACTTGGCCAGTTCAATCTTAGAAAATGGCAAATCTTAAGTGCAAAGTCTGTATTGCATAAAATCAGTGAAGTGCACTCTTGTAAGGCAAAGTTCGCGGAACGTATTATGAAATTTCATGACCTCCATATGATATAGTTTAGTAATAATCAAATTCTTGCTTGAGCACTACACAAAGCTATCTTAAAGTTTAGAGAATGAAGTGGACAATTCCATGTACTGTAGTTATTGTGATGATTTTCCATTGCAAACTTTGATATATATCCAAGAAATGCTACTGTAAGCTTACACTACACACATTTCGGCCTTCCTTAGAAATTAATTCATTGGAGAACCCTACCTACCCATTAAAATTGCTACATACTCAAATCATTTTTTGGTAATTTGATCTGAAATGATAGTGCTTTAGTGTGTAAAAGTTATTAAAAGAAACTTGAATTTTGGTCAAAAAATTGTTTTCGCTACATATCTACCCACTTTTTCAGAACAATATGGGTTACTCCAAAACACATACCATTTTTAAAGCCTGGCCTGAAGTTTCAGAACTGTGAAAGAAAACAATTTAGTGTAAAAATTATGTTGATATCTTTTTCCATTCAGAGCTTATTGCATTTCAAAGATTGAGCGAGTGTGTTGAAACGTGACTGCACAGTACATTGTAATGTTATAAAGGCAAAGCCAATTCGAGTATTTGGTCATCTGGGCATTTTTAACTTCAAGGACTCTTTGTTGGTGAAATTGTGCTACGATTTGTGCACAAGTGAACACCACGCTTTATTCTACGTTTGCATGATACATATATTTCAAACTTCAAAATGATCTTTTCTACGATATTTCCTCCACATTTGCAACAATTTCCTGCAATATTACCGAAGCGAACATAAAGATTTAGGCCTCTAAAGGTGACCGATTTCACACTGGCTGTAATAGTAAAATGCTTTTGTTTTCACCGACAAACTGGTTGTTCAGGTTTACGCACATTCTTGTGACTTCATCCCAAATACCCCAATACAATTTTTGTGTATTTTTTTAAAATGAATTACCTCTTCCTAAATTACTGGAAGCAATTTTATTATTAATATTATTTTTCTTTTTTAATGGGTATAACATACACTTTATAAGAATGTGCTTTGCCCATCTGCCCATGAACCTTACACTCTAAGTAAAAAAGGAAGCATCTTTTGTTTTATAGATATACATAAGAATTGTCTTGGAGCTGCTGTTATGACATCACATTTTACACTGCGAGGTCAGTTTTCATTACATTCACGCCAGAAATACAATAACTCCTAAATATATATATATATATATATATAAATAAATATATATATATATATATATATATCTATCTATATATATATATATATATATATATATATATATATCTTTATATCTATCTATATATATGTATAATATTAGATATATATATATATATATATACATACATATATATATATATATATATATATATATATATATATATATATATATATATATATATATATATATATATATATATATATATATATATATATATATATATATATATATATATATATATATATATATATATATATATATATATATATATATATATATATATATATATATATATATATATATGTATATATATATATTTATATATGTATATATATATATTTATATATATATATATATATGTAAGAAAATTCATTGGAATATTCCTTTAAGGCTTGTTTTTTTCAAAAATACTGCTTCCGTAGATGAATATGATAATATCTTGAATTCATACTGTTAATATGTTTTTTTCTCATTCTAGGTGATGGGGGACATGCTTACCTCGGCGAACCTTTGTGGTGGGGTGGATTTGGATTGTGTAAGTTGGTGAAGTCATTAAATATATTTACACTTTATTAGGCTGTAACCATCTTTTTTTTGTCTTAAAATTGTTCGGAAACCTCAAGCCGTCTCCTACATATGTTTAGCAGGTGGTAGAGAATTTTTATTGTAAATGCTTTTGGCTTGTATAGCAAAGTTTAAGTACTATACAAAGTATGCATTTTAAGTTTGACATTGTGCAAAAAGTGCATTTACAAGCCACAAACTTATTTTTAAGTTCACACATGGTAAACAGCCGTTTTACTTATTAGTTTATTTAGGCTAGTCGAATTAGCATATGGCCTACTGTACAACAACGACGCGACCCCCATAAGTTGATTAGCTCAAATATGTTAATTAGAAATTAAAATATTCGTGGAACTACTACATACAAAGTATACACAAAATTAAAGTATAGGTCATTTCTGTCAGAACTTTGAAGAAACTTACTTCAATATCTTTCAAAGGATAAATATTATTGAGAATGTCATATATTTGTTTGAGAATGAATGGTAAAGTAAGTGTACTTACAAAGTTTGGTATCACACTCTCTCCTTACTATATACTGTATTTGACATAATAAGCACCTGGGCGCTCACAAAAATAATATTGCACCACTTAGACCTGATGTTTGCTCCGGGGCCGCGTACAGTGTGCCATTTTAATTACATTGTGTTAGCCGGTTCTATACACCGTGTGAGCTGGTTCTATACACCACAATAACCACCACAAAAACATTGTGAGCATTGGAGGCAAAATAAGCAAATATTGTAACAAAATTTGTTTTAAGTCTTTGAATTAATCAACTAAATTATGTTATCAGTCATTATTTGGGTGGGCGGAGGGGCACTTAATACGTCAAATGCGGTCTATTTTATTGAAAATTAAACTGATTTAAAAATAATGAAACTGTTTTTTTAAAAATTTCATTAGATGGTTGCATACAGTAGTTGCTTCTTCAGTAGACTAATTGTGCTAGCATACCCATTGGGTTAAAAGACATAAAATATCAAAAGAACACCCATTGGGTTAAAAGACATAAAATATCAGAAGAACACCCATTGGGTTAAAAGGCACGGAATATCAATGGAACAATTAAATAAAATACACAAAGACTTCGGAGAAAGCTGAGATTGTGATGTTAATTAAAGGAATATTCCCATGGTTTTTTGTAAAAGTTTAGTTGAAAGAGCATTCTTTTAGAGCCAATTTGGTACAAAATTCAGCTTGATATCATATTCTGTTCAGGAGATACAAATTTGTAAAGAATATTCCAATTGCATTTTGAAGTTTTTGTACAGTATGATGAATTCATGTCTGATGATGTCATAAAGGCAATTCCATTGCAAATGTTAATGTATTTCTTTGGTTGTTTTTGTATGAATAAAACAATTTTCCAAAAGTTATTGAAGTAGGGTATATTTGGCAATGTATATAAATACCAAACTTTTATTAATTCATTTTTCAAGCAGGTTTTACTAATAAAAACAGTTGGTAATAGATTTTAATGAAATACATTAACTTTGTGGGAGAATGTGTTGCTGTAATGTCATGCTGAACCTTTTCCTTTTTGTTTATTGAAATTTTTTGTGAACCTTAAAATTTGAATATCTCCTGGTAGGAATAAGATAACAACATGATTTTTGTACTAAATTGTTTCTAAAATTGTTTCTCTTTCTTATGAAAAAACAAACAAAAAAACATGGAAATATTTCTTTAATACATATCTATCAATATTACTGGAAGAGCTTGAATATCTACTGAAATTTATAAAATATTTGAAAACTTTCTTTCCCATTTTGCTCCTTTTCTGTCAAGTACAATGAACATGCTTGACCATGAACTTATCCTAGAAATCGCTCAGTGAATTCATTTTACAATCTTTATTGAAACATTTCTGATACAAATAACTAATAGTAGCTGGTGCTAGCTTCCTATTCAATTCAATTCAATTGATTGGTATCAGAATAGGTATTGCAATAAGGGTGTTTCAGTTGACATCATGAGGTCACATGACTTTGTTTACATCACCATCTTGTAGGGAAGGAACACTGTCATCTGCTGTACACTTAATTAGATTTACATACGTTTGCATGTTGTGATATCAGATTATTTAAGATAATTATGCTGGAATCTTGCTGTGTTGTTGCTTGCACTAATAGACATGTGCCAGGAAATAAAAAGACATTTTGCTGTAGAACACAACGGCTTTCAACCTATGGTTCACATTAAGATTTGCAGTGTGCACATTATAACAGGTTTGTAGGCTTTGTCTGAGTAAAATGAACAATCAAATGGTGTTCATGTAAATGTTACTCTTGGTATACCCGATGAATATTTAAGACGTAAGAATATAAGTAAAAAAATCGAAGCGAACAAAAAAACTGCTATCAATAAAATTCGCTGAACTGGTAGGTAGGTTAGCATGCAGTATGTTTGTTGTACGTGTAATGTGACTGAGCTGTGTGAAGACTCGTGAAATGCAACGACGTCCTGCCCTACAAAATGGCTTCCAGATGAGTTATGGAGTCACATGATGAAATCTCTCTATATGTGTTTTTCCTAAGCCAATCCAAGATTTTGAGTTATAAATACTCGGAAAACTAACATACTTCATGTTGGGCATGGTAGTATTCATGAAAATGTTTTATGATATGTAGAAATAACATTCTTTGGAAAGTTTGAGAGTTTGTATTGTGATGTGTAGAATAAACGGAAAGTTTGTTTGTATTGTGATGTGTAGAATAAACAGAAAGTTTGTATTGTGATGTGTAGAATAAACAGAGAAGTTTGAAGTTTGAGAGTTTGTATTGTGATGTGTAGAATAAACAGAAAGTTTGAGAGTTTGTATTGTGATGTGTAGAATAAACAGAAAGTTTGAGAGTTTGTATTGTGATGTGTAGAATAAACAAAAAGACAGAGTTTGAGTTTGTATTGTGATGTGTAGAATAAACAGAAAGTTTGAGAGTTTGTATTGATGTAGGATAAACAGAAAGTTTGATGAGAGTTTGTATTGTGATGTGTAGAATAGACAGAAAGTTTGAGAGTTTGTATTGTGAGTTTTGTATTGTGAGAATGTGTAGAATAAACAGAGAAGTTTGTATTGTTTGTATTGTGATGTGTAGAATAAACAGAAAGTTTGAGAGTTTGTATTGTGATGTGTAGAATGAGCGGAAAGTTTGAGAGTTTGTATTGTGATGTGTAGAATAAACGGAAAGTTTGAGAGTTTGTATTGTGATGTGTAGAATAAACAGAAAGTTTGAGAGTTTGTATTGTGATGTGTAGAATAAACAGAAAGTTTGAGAGTTTGTATTGTGATGTGTAGAATAAACAGAAAGTTTGAGAGTTTGTATTGTGATGTGTAGAATAAACAGAAAGTTTAAAAGACTTTCATTAAAGGAAATTGAGTGAACATAATTTTCTCTAAAAAGTTTAAATCTTTACAAAAGAAGAATTGTGGTATACATTGTAAAGGCCACATATTTTATAGTGATAAAAGTCTTAGTGACAGATGACACAGTTTCTAGAAAGCTAGAGAGTCTTCTTTAAAGGATATATGGAATTATCTGCCTTTTGATACTTTGGTTATACTCTTTAAAGGTATTTTGCTTCATAGAATTTACATACTTTGGAAAGCTTGACAGGCTTCCCAAGCAGTATTTTGAAGAAAAATTATCAATAGTATCTTATTATCAAGTGCATATTATACCCCATCTCAGTAAATAAACACAAAATTGATCCAGTACTTTAGGATTAGGCAATCAATTTTTAAAAAATACACAAATTTATCTTGGATTTGCCTGTATGACATCACACTGTAGTACACTGTGAAGTCACTTTTCAACACACTCGCATAATCTTTGAAATGCAATAACTTTTGAATAGAAACAGATATCAACATTAATTTACACCAAATTGTTTGTTTCGTAGTCTTCTAACATATATATGAAAATGAAAATTCACGGGAATATTCCTTGAATATTTACCATCACTTGTTGAAAGCTAAGCATTCGTCATTTAAAATTCTTATACTCTGCAATTTTTCTAGAAAGCATGAGTCATATTAAAAGGAATTTTGATATACATAATTAACATTCCATTGAAAGCCTGGCAGTTTGTAAATTTTGATGCACTGTATTGTATAGAATTAACATTCTCCAAAAAGTGTAACAATCTTTTAAAACTTGAGGAACTTTGAATAGAATTAATTCTCTAGAAGGCTTGGCAGTCTGTACAGCAAGGAATTGTGATAAATAGAGTGCCCAGATATACTGTAGAAGTGTGGTAGTATTCATTTCTTAATGATTTATAAATTATTTTTTCTTCCTGATTTTTCTTGAAAAGATAAAGTTTGATAGATTGGATATTCTGTAGAATGTATGGAAGTATTCATTTCTGAATGATTCTTCCATTTACAAAGACTTTAATTCAGGTTGACAGGATATTCTGTAGAATGTGTCATACGTAGTCTTCATTTATGAATGATTTGAGAATGATTTTTTCTTAGATCTTCAATTTGTGCAACAGTAGAAAAGTAGTTTGTAAGTTTGGTTAACTGCAGCTGTATCAGTGATATATTCGATTCTATTACAGAATTATTGAATTCTGTAGAATGTGTGTAAGTGTTCATTTCTGAATGATTGAAGAATGATTTCTTTCTTTTAAGAAAAGTTGAATAGACAGGATATTCTGCAGAATGTGTGTAAGTGTTCATTTCTGAATGATTTAGAAATTTCTTCTTTCTTTTAAAAAAAGTTAAATAGACTGGATATTCTGCAGAATGTGTGGTAGTCTTCAGTATTGTATGATTTCAGAATAGTTTTTTCCTTGATCTTAAAGAAAAAGTTCAATTTGTGTAACAGTAGAAAAGTAGTTTGTAAATTTGGTCAATTGTTGCTGTATCAGTGACATGAAATCCGATTCCATTACAGAATTCGGAATTCATGATTCTCACTCGAGGAACGGACATGAATCTTATTATGTCACTTCAAGGAAGAGTGCCGCTCATGAATCATTAAAGCATTAATGCGAAGAAGCCAAGATGATATTTGCCCTTCCATGCTCCAGTAACCCTCAGGTGAAGAATTCTAAAACAGAATTTGAATCCTTGGAGGAAGAATGCAAGGCCGGAAAGTGTTTTGAGCTTAATTCTCTTTTCTTTTGTACCAACTTTAGGGCATGAGGTATATTTTATTCATGTTCGATGTAAAGCATTGATGATCTCTATATGGTGGAAGTTAAACAAAAAAATGTTTTTATAATATGTTGTGTTTTAGGTATACCAAGGTTTATAACATCCGACATAAATCTATTGGGAGTATTTGCAAATTTTCATTTATTTTCTTCTTCAAATTTCACAAACATTTATTTCAGTCTTTTCATGTCATACTTAAAAAACAAAAATATGTGTATATGCATCAAGACATTTCTAATTTAATTTTGTACTTAAATTTGTTCTTTTTTTGTTTTTCCCAACAGTGGCTCTTGGAGAATTTCTCAATTTTATCGCATATGCATTTGCTCCAGCTTTGTTAGTTACCCCTCTTGGTGCCCTTAGTGTGCTTGTTACGTAAGTATGCCATGTGCTCACCCAAATTTGTCTACCACGCGGCAATTTTATCGCCATTTTCAAACCACCTTTTTCTAAAACTGATATTGGGAACTTACCAAATTTCTATAGAAGTAATCTTTGTATTTTTGTAAAGTACTAAGTACTCAAATATTTTTTTCTCAAAATGTAACTTTTTTTTTATAAGAGTTATATTACAGAGTTTTGAGAAAAAGGTAGCTTGTTGTAAAGGGGTAAAACAAAAATTAGCAACAAATGCTTTTTCTCTTTTAAATCTTACAATAACTTCAAGATCACATTTTTGCTTCAAAATAAAACATGCAAGTCCTAAGACATGATAGTATTGTATTGATATCTGGTCTAATTTTTATAATCCCTATCTGCAATCTTGTGTTCTAGAGAAATTTCTTCAAAATTTTATGAATTTCTGCCATTTTTGACCATATTTAAAAAAAAAAATCATTTTGTACAAAAACCATACATCGCACATGCTTTGTTGAACCACCATTCGAAAATGCTTGCAATTTCCTTTCATTTGATATACAAATAAAGGCTATTTGGATCTACTGCTATAATGAATTAAATTTTACCACAGCATTTTCAATGATTATAGTCTAGTGATGTGAATGCGACTAGCATGCGAGCGCACCAGGTTCTAGTCCTGCTGAGACTACTACACTAAAATTTTTCTGCTGCGGTTTTCAGAGATCATTTGACTAAAATCATTTTTGGTTCCGATGCTAATAGCATAAGGAACCTATGCAGTCATGCTGGTGTGTGTATGTGTGCGTTTGTGACAGCAAGCTCGTAAGCGCGATATTTCAAGAAGGATACACCAGATTCATGTCATATGTGGTTCACAGATATCCCATGGTCTGTAGATGTGCCCTATTGTTTTTGGTGGTGATGTCATGCATATTTATGAGTAGGCGGGGCTTAATGTAAATATCTTGAAATGCTCATATTTTTACAACCATACAGTATGTCTGCTTTGTTTCATATTAAGTGTAATCATGCTGTTAGCTAGTGTGTACATGTACATGGTACAAAACTGTTGAATTTCATTAATAGGCATAGTGGGTGGGGCTTAGCATGATTTTGTTGAAAAGAGTTTGTAAGCACGGTATCTCAAGAATGGTAATCTGGATTCATGTCGTATTTGCTACACAGATTAGCCCATGGTCTGCAAATGTACCCTATTATTTTAGTGGTGATGTCGTGCATATTAATGAGTAGGCGGGGCTTAATATACAAAATCTTGAAATACTCTTATTTTGACAATCACATGTCTGATTTGTTTCTTATTTAGTATAATTATGTTGTTAGCCAGTATGTATGTGTTCATCATTTAATATCATTAAATGCATTGTGGGCAGGGCTTAATATGATTTAGCTGAAAAGAGCTTGTAATCACAATATCTGAAGATCAATATTCTGTTTTTATGTCATATGGTCTAGATCTTACCTCATGGTTTTGGTGCTGATGTCATGCATATTAATGAATAGGCAGGGCTTAATTTTGAAATCTTTAAATGCTTATAATTTAACAATTACCTCCGCTTTGTTTGACATGTGGTATAAATATGTTGTTATACTGTAGCTGGTGTGAACAACATTGAATTTCATTGACATGCATAGTGGGCGGGGCTTAATATGATTTTGCTGAAAAGAGCTTGTAAACACCGTAACTCAAGAACAATACATTGGATACAGGTCATATGTGGTACACAGATAACCCATGGTCCATTTGTGGGCTCTGTTGGTGGTGATATCATGCATATCACATGGGGTTGGGGGGAGGGGTAATGTAAAAGAAAATCTTGAAAAAGTGATAAATTGATTGCAACCGTATGTCAGTTCGCATCAATCTTGCATGTATTAGCCTTCTTTTTCTCCAAAGTAGTTTATGTAATATAGATATAAGGTCAAAATTGGTTCTACAATGATTCAACCAGTAATAGACATGAAAATAAATCATATTTAAAAGAAATCAGAACAGATAAAAGATGGGTGTTTTATGCCATAAAGCCCTGGGATATCCTTTGGTGGAAATGGTTTCACATGGACTAGCTGTCTGTGGGTGGCTTATTCAGGAAGGTCATATGATTCTAAAACAGGAATATTCCTATAGTTTTTCATGTAATGCATGACAATTCAAACTGAAACGTTTATTTTGTAGTGTTGATGTTCCCTTTATATTCATTTCATATATTAACCAGAACCAAAAAGGTTTTGTGGTTCCGATGCTTTTTTCACAAGCTGATTGATATGAAAATTTTGTATTAACTGTCACGTTATTGCATCATGAAATATTTGTTCCATGATATTTATTCATAAGCCACACCCACCTTGCAGATCTATAAAAATGTTGACAACATTAACATTTGCACAATGATTAATAACATTATCATAGCACATATGATGCAAAAAGGTTGCTTATTTATTCTATTTCAAGAATTTGTCAGTAAGCCCCACCTTAGCCACCTACTCATTAATATTCATGACATCACTACCACAGCATTGCAACATGGTGTATGTACAGACCATGACCCATCTGTGTACTGATATAGCATAAATCTGGTATATTGCTCATGAAATACAGTATGGTGTTTACATCATTTAGCACTTTTACATTAAGCCATGACCACCATGCATAATAATGACATCTGCTGATAACATAAGCAAGTACATAATAACCAACAAAATTATCATGTTCAATATGATGCAAAACAGATATTCAGTTGCTCATTTATCACTTTTTCAATATTTTCACTTAAAGCCCCACCCACTTATTTATACGCATGATATCACCACAAAAAAGATATATATGTAGGGCACATCTACAGACCATAGGCTATCTGTGTACCAAATATGAGTTTAACGTTTTTGAGATACTGTGTTTACAAGCTCTTTTCAACAAAACCATATTAAGCCCCCACTCACTAAGCTTATTAATGAAATTGAACGTTTTTACATCATGAACTCGTACATAGAACTAAAACACACTCATCATTAATCATTGAATATCTGTCAAATAGATAGAGGTGAAGATGATTGATATCATGAAGTTATCAGGCACTGACAAACAAAACCATTATGTTATCCAAGAAATGGCCCCTTAATCCTATAGAAACCACAGTTCCACCGAAGGATCAGAAAAGATTATTCCTAGAAACTTTAAAGATGATAAATGGGTTCTCAGATAATGGGAATATGTAAACTCACAAGGAATGGCAGGATGTTTATAACAGAAACTTCAAAATAGTATGTTTGCCCAGAAGGGTAATTTTGGAGTTAAAGAAGACAGAGTGCAAAGCTATCAAATGTCTAAGTTTATCAGTGAAACCAATGACTATATCTGTTGATATGCATAATGGGCGGGGCTTAACATGATTTTGTTGAAAAGAGCTTTTAAGCATGGTATCTCACGAACGCTAAACTGGATTCATGTCATATTTTGTATACAGATAGCCCATGGTCTGCAGATGTACCCTTTTGTTTTTGGTGGTGATATCATGCATGTTAATAAGTAGGCGGGGCTTAATTAAAAAGAAAATTGAAATGCTTTATGGACTATGTGGTACACAAATATGGTCTGTAGAAGTGTCCTATTGTTTTTGGTGATGTCATACATGCTAATTAGTATGCGGGCTTAATGTGAAGATCTTGAAATGCTCATATTTTAACAATCACTTTTTGTTGTTTTATATTATGATTTTAGCTAGTTTGTATGTGTACATATTATAAAAACATTGAATTTCATATATATGCATAGTGGGCGGGGCTTAATATGGTTTTGCTGAAAGAGCTTGTAAACTAATATCTCAAATATCTCATGATATGCAAAATCAATCAGAATGAAAAAAGCTTTGGAACCACAAAACCTTTTGGTTGTGATTAGTGTTTTTTCATCTTTCCTTTCTTGCTAAGAAAGTAGATTTGTAGATTAGCATCATTGGAAAGGAATTTTATAAAGAATCTAAATATGTAACACAAATTTCTGTCGTCAATATTCACAAGAAATTATACTCCTGAAAAGATTGACCCATTTGTTGACCAAATTTAGCCAAAAATTGCTTAATTTGCATATTTTTCAAAGCCCCAAAATGACTTAATTTGCCTAATTTTCAAAGCCCTGTTAGAGTAAGGGTTAAATGAGTATTGCAATGAATTTTCATTTTCATACATATGATATAGGACTATAAATCATTACTCTACCATGGCTTTAAATTTAATCTTTTGAGTATTGAAAGGCAAATTGGGAAATAATGGACAAAAATATGCAAATTAAGCCATTTTTGGCCAAAATTGGTCAACAAATGGTTAATTTTTGCACAAGTATAACTTCTTGTCAATATTGAAAACAGAGATTGTGTTACATATTTAGATTCTTTATAAAATTTCCTTTTCAATGATGCTAATCTAGAATTTTTAGAAAGAAAGGAAAGATGAAAAACACAAATGATTTTAGTCAAATAAACCCCTGAAAACCGCAGCAGAAAAATTATAACGCAGTAGTCTTCGAACCTGGTGTGCTCGGGTGCTGGCCGTGTTCATATCCACTACACTACATGATCATTGAAAATGCTGTGGTGAAATTTTGTTATTAAAAGGATCTAAATAGAGGGGTGTATGCCTTTATTAATATATCAAACAAAAGGAAATTGCAAGCACTTTCGAATGGCGGTTCAACGAAGCATGTGAGATGTATGGATTTGATACACGATTTTTTGAAAAAAGCGGTTCAAAAACGGCAGAAATTCATGAAATTTTGAAGAAATTTCTCCAGAACAAAAGATTGCAGGTAGGGATTATAAAGATTAGACCAGAAATCAATAATATCATGTATTAGGAATTTGTGTGCTTGATTTTGAAACAAAAATGTGTTCGTGTAAGATTTAAAGGAAGAAAAAGAAAAAAAAACATTCGTCAATTTTTGAGTTTTACCCATTTTCATGCTACTTTTTCTCAAAATTCTGTAATATGAACCCTATAAAAAAGTTACAATTTGTGAAAGAAATATCCGAGTACTTTAAATTGATACCAAGATTACTCCTATTGGACTTTGATAAAGTCCCGATTCTATTTTTAGAAAAATGTGGTTTGAAAACGGCGGTAATATTGCCGCGTGGTAGAGTAAGGTTCAAACAAACAAATTGTGTACATAAAAACCATGCTAATATCTTACTCTGTTTATTAGTTTTACTGTTCAAAGATTTCACCAGTGTGTTGAAAGTGACCTCACAGTGTACAATATCATAAAGGCACCTCCAAGACAATTCTTATGTATTTCTTTTTTTTGTATTATTAAATATTTGACTCATTCTAAATTATCAGAAGCATTATTTGTTGAATTTTTGAGGTAGGGCATAACATGCACTTTACAAGAACAAGCTTTGCCCATGTGCTCATGAACTTAACACTTTTTAAGTAGAGGAAAAACTTTCATTTTTGTTGTAATAGAAATACATACAAATTGTCGTGGATTTTCCTGTGTAACGTCACACTGTACACTGCGAGGTCACACTGGTGAAATTTTTTAAATGTAAAAACTCCAAAACATATAAGATATCACCATGGTTTTGCACCAATTTGTTACTTTAACCTTTACTCTACTAGAGCATTTAGGATTACAAGTGTTATTTTAGAGAGCTTTTTGGAAAGGGGAATTTTCACAAATTTATTCTCATTTTGTACGATAATTAAGTTTGTTATATGAAAGCTAGGACTTTGGACTTTACGTTGGTTTGCATAATGCTCTGGTCAAATATGCAAATTTATGCAAATGAGGTCATTAATTAAGATTATTAAATGTTCTAAAACTGCTGTCTTTGTGATATTCTGCTTGTGGCTAATTAGAAAAAAAATATTGATAAAATTTTTGAATTGTTAAAAGAAGGACCTTTCATTTGAAAGTACTCTTGATTTTTTTTTGTATTTACCTCATTTATTATGCACAAGCTTGAAATTTTCAGTTTATGAGCCAATTTCAGCCATTAAAAGCATCGAACATAGTTATAATTTTTCAGGTTATGCTGAATGACTTGGAGAAACTTACTTCTGTTGAATCCACTAGGAATTCTTGATTAAAGGTACTCAAAAATGGTTCAGAGCATCAGTAATCATGTTGACTTTGCCAAACTTGGTATCCTTCAGTGACAGTTGGTACCGCATATGAAATGTCAACAAATTTGTCCAAATACAGGAAAATTATTAAGAGAAATATAATTTCAATTGTTTCCAAGGAAATACAGTCTTATTTATATTGGGAGGGGGGACCAGGGGTAATGACACCCCCCCAAATATGGCCCTCTTCCAGACCAAATTGCTTTAAAGAAAATAATTTCCCCCTACATGGGACTGCTTGGCCCCCACCATGTGTCTCTTTCCCACAACATGGGTCTCTTGCCCTTACATGTGTCTTTTTCCAACAATATGGGACCCTTTTCCCTTAGATTTTTAATCCTACTCCACTGCATCGCAACTTCACAACATGGAATCAAGATTTTGCGAAATAGGTATATGGGCACTGTTGTACTACAAATTAAAGATTGATCTGTAAAGTTTCATCCAAAATTACTCTTAAAAGGACAATTCATGATAATCACATCGGATTTTAGTGACCCATTTACTTGTTTATAATCCTTACAAGTAAATAATCCCAGCTAATTTGCAGTGTTTTTGCTTAATTTTGAATGGATCTAACGATAGGCCTAACGAGTAATGTTAGTAAGCATGAAGTTTGAAAAATGCACTTGCAATTTTAGAAACTTAAAAATATCATTTCACCTGGTTCTGATAATCTTTAAGCCTCTTCTAGATTGAATCCAGGTACTAAAAGATCTCCATCACTGGCGATAGCCTTCTGACTCTTCCTAATCCTCAGTTTCACTTTCAAAGAACATTCCGGATACACGTTTATCTGTCGTCACAACGTATATATCAAAAAAACTAAAAATAACTCGAGTGATGAGCTATAAAACGTTGTTAGAAACAATCGAGGGGTTATGTCTTTTATTGCAGCAATCCATGTGAAAGTACATTGTTTTTGCTACAAAATGGTGTTTGAAACTTTTCATTACGATATAGGGGTGGATCACACAATTTTTTAATAAAAAGGGTAAAAAAATTACCCAAAATCACAAAATTTTACATATTTTACAAATAAAAAAAAAAAAATGACCAGGTATGAGCAAAATTTGATTAGATTTGGACAATATGACTTGTCTACATATTATATATATAAAAAATTAAATTTCTTTTCAAAGCAATTTTTGTAAATTTTTCAAAAATATGCTTTTTTTGGGACATTTTTAAAAGAAAGTGAAATTCTTAATGTTTGGCCAAAATTTAACGAAAAAAAAGTCAGTATAGACTCACCCCCACCTCCTCTTCCCCCCAATTTTTTTTTTATGAAAAATCTTTCAGAGATCTTTGCAATGAAACTATTTGCACCCCTATAGGATTTGGTAAGGTCCCAGTATTATTTTTAGAAAAAGATAGTTTCAAAACGGCGATATTATCGCCACGTGGTAGAGCAAGGGTTAATAGTTCTCTACATATACATGAAAATAAAACTTCATAGGAATCTGTAGACTAATTTCTTCAGAAATTTGTTTATTGGAGTGATGGAGTGTAATAATACACTTGGTTATTGAATTACATACCTCAGAGGAATTATCAATCAAAAAGTCAGAAAAGTGGAACAAAATTTAATGTGGCTTCGATTCTTAACTTGTAATCGTGCATATGGAATGATATGTAATGACATTTCACATTAATTTATTTTGCCTTAAGATTCCAGATGATACAAATAATTATTGTTCAAGTTGTCTGAAAAATCAAATTTGGTTGTAAGGACTGCCACATCACAAACAATGTTAGCCACCTGTCTTTAGGGGTGTGGGAAAGATCTGAAAACTTTTCGTCTTATTCTGCTACTCTACTTCAAAATATTGGGTTTATTGAATTGCATACCTCATGCCCGTATCACAAATGTACATAAAAGTTGCATACTCACACAATAATTTGCAACAAAAGTTATAAATTGGCAATTTTGAAAAGGATTTTGATTTGAAATATAATCAAATAAAAAACACAATTAGATCCCCAATTTCAAATATTTTTTTTCAAATCATACAAAGCAAATCAGGAAACTTTCATTAATTCTATATGTGTAATGATTTTCAAAACATATTTGCCAGCAAAAAGGGACCAAATTAACTTAATATGGTTAATAATGCCTCGCTGTTGGACTGCTGCCTTTGTCCCACCCACCCACCACCACCAAATTCATGCCTGGCAGCACCCCTACTGCCTTCACCCTCTGTTATCTAAGAGAATCAACATGATGGGAAACCTGCTGAAGAGGATAAATATAGAATAGAGAGAAAACCTGTTTCAAAGACTAAAATCCCTGAAGCACATTAACAAAT
Organism: Chiridota heheva; assembly: GCA_020152595.1. Lineage (NCBI taxonomy): Eukaryota > Metazoa > Echinodermata > Holothuroidea > Apodida > Chiridotidae > Chiridota > Chiridota heheva. The sequence continues at coordinate 1,304,369 of JAIGNY010001918.1, read as the reverse complement.
GTTGAGCTTTAACATCATTGATGAGGTTTGCTATTTCTGTGGATTTTCTTGGATAATTAAGTAATTGTAAAGAATCTACCTTGATATCTGTTCAGCGGATATGGAGCATTACAGATATCGTAAGTTTGTTTGATATTTGACGGGATGAAAAAGTCTATGGTAGAAGTGTGACATCACTCCACTTTCTTTCGGTTTGGTATCACTTCCTACTTACCAAATATCAGAAAAGACGGAGCTTTCTTAGAACAATGTGCCAATATTTTTAGACTTGATTGTAATATTCTCATAAATCAAGTAAACAATTCAGTTAAAAAGGAATTTGAAAGACTCCATATCATTGAAAGAAGGGAACAGCACCCTCTTAACTCTGATCTGATGTCACTTCTTCAAATGTGCGTTACAATAATTATTTTGTGTATAGAGTTTTATCCAGGAAAAGTCTTTACAAAACTTACTCTAAATTGACACATTTTCTCAACGTTTTATCGTATATGTATATGTTATAAATTTGTATGTATTTTTAGATATATATTTGTTATGTTTTTCATTTTTATGTATCATGCATATATTCTTACCTTTTGTCCTCTGTATAGAATATTTTTATATATATATATTTATACAGGGTTTTTAATAAACTTGAAACTTCTAGTTCAAACTTTCTAATGGAATGTGCTGAACAATGAATTCATGCCCTAAAAGGATTTCCAAACAATCCATTTTCTGGACTCAAAAGAAAATCAAATCTAGTTGTTGGTATCAAAGAAAATCAAATCAATTGCATTTGGCATGAATGGAAAAGGATGGAATGTGAATCTTCCCTCAAAAGAACTCAAAACAATGAATGCTTTGCCTGAATGAAACTGAAAACAATGAAGGTAGATAACCCTGAAGTGTCTATAATGCAATGACAAATACTGATTCAAAGTGAGGAAGAGATTTGGGGATAAAACTGATTGGGTCTATGATTTCTGAGATTGGGGATGGAGGTAAACTTTAGGCAATAGGCAAATAGGCATGTTGGAATTGATGCACTCTACATGATAGTTTCACTCGTAGTCTGATAATTTCAGTTGTTTGTAGACCAACTTGCTTGTAACAGAATATGATGTTGAACACTTCCACCATTTTGTCCCCAGTTTTGTTCCTTTTCATATAAGATAAACATTTGTTATCACTGAACTTTTCCTTGAAATTGTTGTGTGGTATCGTTGGAGTCTGTACATTATTTTTGGAAAATAATGCCTTCAGTTATTCAAAGGAATAACATGTAGTGCAAGCAATCAGAAAGTTGTCCCAATATTGCAGAAAATGAAAGTTTATGTCAAAGAGCAATTTAATTGCAGGTGATTGATTAATTTATTTTCAGTAACTTCAATCTTAATGTATTTTTTCATCTCTCTATTGTTATTTCTTCACAGGGCTGTCTTATCAGCAATATTTCTCAAAGAGCACCTTAATCTGTTATGTAAGATAGGGTGCTTGCAGTGTGTCTTGGGCTCTACCGTCATGATCCTTCATGCCCCCCAAGAGCAAGGGGCAAAGTCATTGGAAGATCTATCAGCTCGACTCAGAGATCCAAGTAAGTGGTCCTTTGCTACAGTTTTTCACTTCATTTTATTGGTGAGCATGCGAAGCATAATGTGAACCTATGTAATGGCGATTTCGTCCAGCCATCCGCAGTTTTTCGTGAGATTTCCTTAAAAATGTTATTTTTTTTTTGAGAATTCCTCAGAAAATATTGAAGTTTCTTCAGAGTTCCTTAGAAAAAGTTAATTTCTTTAGATATTCATATGGAAGGTTGCAATTTCCTTACAAAATGTTAGTTTTTCAGACCACTTGAGACAGATTGAAGACTAGTTTCCTGAAAAAGTCTTCAAAAGATTTTAAATTTCTTTAGAAGATAACTGTAAAATGATATAATTTTCCAATATTCTTCAGAGATCGTCAAGTGTCTCTCTCGTAGCACTGGAGATTTTAAATCCTTAAAAACTGTCAAAATATTTGGGCACCAATGGTTGTATTAAACTCCGCCTTTGTTATTGTGCTCATTTGCTGCGTAAAGCTGCTACAGTATATGAACTGACCAGAGTTTTTTTAATTTAGTATACTCAGTGAGCGAATGTGACAGGAAGTGACTGCATATTGACGTAGGGAGGGATGCCATGTTGGACATGGATGGGGGTCATACAGGACATGATATAATTTATACCATGTGGTATACACCAAGGGCTATATCAGGCCTAATTATTTGACTCTGCCTTCTTTTTTCATTCAAAAGGTCATTGGCATATAAGTTATTATATGAACTGACATTTTCATAAATAGTATGCTCAATCTGTGCTGTAGCGATTATCATACCTGTCTACAGACCACGAGGCCCTGGGTTTAAGCCTGGGTTGGGTAGTGTACCACAACTGGTTATTAAAGGCCGTGGACATTGACTTGGTTGTCGATGTTATGTCTGTCCGTACATGGTACCTGTGTTCTCGTCTGGGCCATATTAAGCGTTTCGTGATTATATTGTTACTATCATAGCCGAATACGCAGGCGACGACCCAGTCATTGTAATTGTGTGTTCACTCATCGTCAGCGACTGTGATAGCTAGGATGAGACTTCTTATGGAGCCTATGGCATGTCATGGGGTGGGATGCCATGTGGGACATGGGGTTGGATGCCATGTGGGATGCCATGTGGGACATGGGGTGGGATGCCATGGAGAACAGGGTGGAATGCTATTTGGGACATGGGGTTGGATACCACTAGTAACACGAGAGTGACATAGGTTGGAATGCCATGTGTGACATAGGGTAGGATGCTATGTGGGACATAAAGTAGGAAGCCATGGGGACATGGGATGTGATGCCATGTGGAACATAAAGCAGGATGTCGTTGCGACATTGAGAGGGATACCATGTGGAACATATGGTGGGACATAAGGTGGGATGCCATGTGGGACATCAGGTGGGAAGCCACTGATGTGGGACATAACGGTGGGATGCCATGGGGGACATAGGGAGAGATTCCATGTGGGACACAGGGAGGGATGCCATATGGGACATAGGGAGGGTAGTCATGTGGTACATATGGTGAAATGCCATGTGGGACATATGATGGAATGCCATGTGAGACATACTGTATGGTGAAATGCCATGTGGGAGGTATGGTGGAATGCCATGTGGGACAAGGCATGGGATGTGATGTGGGACACGGGGTAAGATGTCATTTGGGAAATGGGGTGGGATGTTATTTGGGACATGGGATGGGATCCATGTGGGACATAGGGTGGGATGCCATGTGGGTTTATTGGATGGGATGCCATGTAGGACTTATGGTGAAATGCCATGTAGGACAAGGGATGGGATGTCATGTGGGACAAGGGGTGGGATACCATGTGGGAGATATGGTGGAATGCCATGTGGAACAAGAGATGGGATAGGATGTCATGTGGGACATGGGGTGGGATGCCATGTGGGACATGAGATGCCATGTGGAAATATTTGGAAATACGGCATTATCCGCAAACTTCACACCATCGGCCTCAGAGGCCACCTACCCATCGTTATTTAAAACTTCCTCTCACCCAGGCAGTTCCAAGTTTGTATTGGGCACACGCTCTCCAACCCCTACCCCCAAGAAGAGGGCATCCCCTCAGGGCAGCATCCTCTCCCCCACTCTCTTCAACCTGAGCATTAACAACATCGTGGACAACCTTGGCCCCAACATCAAATTTACCCTCAACGTGGACGACTTTACTATCTTTTACCCCTCCTCTTAGCATTCTTCTTGTCCAAAATAGGCTGCAACTCAGCCTCAACAAGCTGCAAGTCTGGTGCAACAATAACGGTTTTAGATTCTCCAAAGACAAGACAGTCTGCATGCATTTCTGTCATTTCAACAACCTCCCCCCCTTCCCTCCCAACCCGAACCTCATGCTCAATGGCAATCAGATCCCTAAAGTTGAACATACGAAGTTCCTGGGTTTAATTCTAGACCCCAAGCTCACCTACAAGCATCACATCACCAACCTGAAACAGAAATGCAACAGCTCCCGCAGCATTCTCCACCTCCTCTCCAACAGCACTTGGGGTGCGAACCGCCATGCTCTCCTCAAAATCTTCAGGCTTATCATTCGTGCCAAGCTTGACTACAGCAATATTGTCTACTGTGTCGTTCACAACTCATACCTCAACCACATCAACACCATCCAAAATGAGGCCTTCAGGCTTTTTGTGGGTGCCTACAGGACCTCCCCAATCACCAGCCTTCATGTTGAAGCCAACGAACCTGCTTCCTGCTAAGGTGAAGAAAGCTTAGCCTCTTCTATGCTTTAAGAGTCCTCACCAACACCCAGAAACCTGTTTACAACCTCATTAGGTACCCAATTTCTCCACCCTCTTTGATAGGACTAAAACCCTATTCCCTTTCTTTAACTTACGCATTAATTCAGACCTCCATCAACCCCGCCACTCTTGGCACCTCCTGGCCCACTTTTCCTCCTTGGGCCACTCCCCTCCCTTCTACCCACCTGGGCCTCTCCACTCATCACAAAACCCAAACCCACCCTAACATCTTCATCAATCTCCACAGCCAAATAAAAGACCAACTCTCAAACTACACCTCCATCTATACTGATGGCTCCAAGGAAGGCAATAAGACAGCTGCAGTCATCCAAGACATCACCCTGAGTAGCAGGCTTCCCGACTACTCATCCATCTTTTCAGCGGAGGCAAAGGTCATTCTCCTCGCCCTTAACTTTATTGAGTACTCTCCACTCTGCCACTTTGCCATCTTTTCCGACTCCAAGGCTGTTCTTGTTTACTCAATCTTAAATGGGATAACTTCACATCCCACCTTCTCCTCCTGATACTCATTTCGCACACCCTCTGCAGTAAAAGTGTTCTCTTCTTTTGGATACCCAGCCATGTTGGCATCCCTGGCAATGACAGGGCTGATGCAGCCACTACACTTGCCCTTAACCTCCCCCTACCCCATTTCCCAAAATCCTTTCTGACATCACACTGCTTATCGCTTCCCTTGTTCGTGACCGCTGGCAAACATCATGGGACTCCCAAATTGATAACAAACTCCACGTCATCCAGCCCACCATTCCGATCAAACCCACCATCCACAACCTCTCTCGTGTCGGCAACGTTCATATTACCCGTCTTAGAATAGGTCACACCAACCTCACTCACTCCCACCTCCTTCCTTATTGGCTCCCCCTCGACCCCTCTGCAACAATTGGTATTGCACCCTCACAGTCCATCACGTTCTCCTTGCTTGCCGTCTGTACATCCTTCCCAGAGCTTCCCTAGCCCCCCACAACTCAATTGCTGAGTTCTTCCAGAAAAACCCTCTGGTTAAAATTATCTCCTTCCTTCATCATGCTTCCCTCTACAACCATATTTAGTCCTTCTCTCCCACCCCCCTCTCTTTACTTTGTTTTTATTCTTCATCCATGCACCTCTTCTCTCGATCCCAGCTTTCTGACTTTTAGTTCTTGTATTTCTCTCAATCTCCCCCTGTTTTCTTTCCTTCCTACCTCTAGAATGATCTAACCTCTCAGGCACAATTTGACCTTCTTTGTCATGGTGCGATTTAGCTCTCATCAAACAAAAAAACAAACTGGATGCCATGTGGGACATGGGATGCCATGTGGGACATGGGATGCATTTTGTGGGACATGGGATGCACTTTGGGGGACATGGGATGCACTTTGGGGGACATGGGATGCACTTTGGGGGACATGGGATTTGCTTTGGGGGACATGGGATGCACTTTGGGGGACATGGGATGCGTTTTGGGGACATGGGGTGCACTTTGGGGGACATGGGATGCATTTTGTGGGACATAGGATGCACTTTGGGGGGACATGGGATGCATTTTGGGGGACATGGGATGCACTTTGGGGGACATGGGATGCACTTTGGGGGACATGGGATGCACTTTGGGGACATGGGATTTGCTTTGGGGACATGGGATGCACTTTGGGGGACATGGGATGCGTTTTGGGGGACATGGGGTGCACTTTGGGGGACATGGGATGCATTTTGTGGGACATAGGATGCACTTTGGGGGGACATGGGATGCATTTTGGAGGACATGGGATGCATTTTGGGACATGGGATGCATTTTGGGACATTGGATGCCATGTGGAACTTAGTGTGAGTGAGATTTCATTTTTGGTTCGCATGCGAAGCATTTATGCGAACTTATGTAATGGTGATTACATCCGGCCGGCCGCCCACAGATTTGTCCTGAGATTTCCTCAGAAATGTTAAAGTTTTTTGAGAATCTCAGAATTTCCTTAAAAAATGTTAAAGTCTTTCAGAGGTACTTATGCTAGGATTAAAGACTAGTTCCTTAAAAAGTCTACAATACATTTGATATTTTCTTAGAAGATAACTGTAAGATGATATAATTTTCCAATATTCTTCAGAGATCCTCAAGTCTCTCTTGTAGCACTTGAGATTTGAAATCCTTAAGATTCTTTAAAATATTTGGGCACCAAACAGTTGTATCAGGCATGATTTTTTAAACTCCACCTTTATTATTGTGGTCATTTGCATAAAGTTACTACAGTATATGACCTGACCAGACTTTTTTGACATGGGGTGGGATGCCATGTGGGACATGGGGTGGGATGCCATGTGGGACATAGGATGCCATGTGGGACTTTAGTGTGAGATGCCATTTTTATAATTGGCTGGATCATATGATATGGGTGTCAATTTGCATGGGCATGCGAACCATGACGGTATTTACCGTTCTAGTTCTTTTTATCTTCCTTCTCATTCTGTTTGTAACATCAGTTTTGTTAGACGTAAAAGAGACATAATGTCTGACATAACCATTACTTTATATGATAGAATTAAAAATAACAAATCTTCTGACCAAGTTTCATACCTTCCAAAGCAATCTTAACACATTTTTTTGTAGTTATTAAAAACTTTAAAGCTACTTCTAAATAGTACAATGGGAGCTGCCATTTTGATTTCAAAACATGCAGATTGTGATGTCATCAGCCCAGCAGAATGTTGGAATGCTGTGGACTAGCTGTTTTTAGTAGTTTGTTTAGATTGAATCCTGTATCATATGAAATAATGGTGGTATGAAACTTTATGTCTCCTTTAAATTAAAATGTCTGTGGCTCTATTGACCAGAGAAGTTGTTGAAAACATACATTTTGAAAGTTAAAAAAACTATAAAATCTTGACTTGATGGAAGTTTTGGATATTTTCATTTTTTTCCAGTGGATATTGAATAGAGAAATCTAACTTTAAGGCCAGTTTTTGTGTTAAATGTGGACAGAAATATGTGATATAATTGAACGCTTTTGATTGGTTTAGATATTAGCACATATAATACAGTATGTAGCACAGCAGCAAGGGTCATTCCTTCTTAAGATGCCTCGAGGTGTCTGTAGTGCTTTTATATTGAATAAAAGCGGTAAGTTATGACAGGATTTATTTTGGACTATGTGATTTGAAGTGGACGAAGAGATGGACCATACGATAATGCCTAAAGCATTAAGCCTAAAGCACATAAGAATTAATTTTTTCTCTTTTCTCTCTCACAGTTTTTGTGACCTTCATCGTGATGGTTGTCGTCTTTGCGCTTGTGCTGATATTTGTATATTCTCCGCAGTATGGTCAAACAAATATTCTCATTTACATAAGCATATGTGCCCTTATAGGATCTTTGTCAGTTTTAGCTTGTAAAGGATTTGGAATTGCCATGAAGGAATATTTTGAAGGGCTACACACCTTCAGCAAGCCAATAACATACTTTCTTATATTCTCGTTAGTCGTGTGTATATCAGTTAATATGCATTATCTGAACAAAGCTCTGGATACCTTTAACGCAGCTGTAATATCACCTATTTATTACGTGTTCTTCACGACGTGCGTTGTAGTGGCATCAGCTATTTTGTTTCAAGAATGGGCCGTGATGAACGGCAAGGACGTTATTGCAACGTTATCAGGTTTTGGAACTATTGTTGCAGGGATATTTCTTCTGCACGCTTTCAGAGATCAGCACATAACGTTGAAGGACTTGCCTCCTGTGAACAAACCACCGTCGCTGCCTGTCAGTTATTCACGCGATGGTGCCGATCACGTACTTATAAATCACATCAACGGTGCATCACAGAGCGACACGGATGAGGCAACATAGCGGTAGTGATATCCGTTTTGCATTGGAAGATTGCCATGGAGGGCCATTCAGCTATCTGTCACACATGTAGCTGACTGGTTGTAGTAATGGTAATCTGTGAGTACTGGATGCTTCAAGAGATATTTTTAAACAACGATTTACATGTAGTTCAAAGAAATTTTATTCACCATTTTAAAGGTCTATGGACGCTTAGAGATTTTAAGCCCATGAGAAAGAACATTAAATTCTAAACGCAACAGTCTTTAAATCTTTAAAGTTTTAACTTTAAAGTTAATAGCACATATATAAAGTTAATAGCACGTATATAAAGCTAATAGCATGTATAGTTTTTGACTTATGACTGATTGGAGTTTTAATGATCTGCAGTGAATGCATAATTTATGTTAAATTTGTGATGCATGGCCAGGCTGGTAACTGAAAAGCTTTATGTATTTCTTTATATTTCCTTCCTAAATTTCACTTCCTGAAAATGATGACAAAGTCTATTCCTGCTACTTTGGTTAAGGGTACGGTCAACACTTAATAACATTTGGTTTAAATTCCTTTCCATTTTTGACAAATGTGTGACTAGCAATTAAAGGGTTTACATAAGGAAATAGGAACTTCCATCCTGTCATACATCACAAGAGGAACTTAAAGAGGAACAAAAATTTGCATATTTTTGCCTGCAGATTCAAAATGCTCTAAACTGGTCAATTTTGAACCATTATTTTCATCATTTTTCATGGATTTTAAACAGAGCTGTGACCATTCAGCAAGTTCATGCTTAATTAAATGTTCGCAAATGTACTAAACATTTACTAATTATTGAATTGCGAGTAATTGTTTTTCATAGTCGAGTCTTGCAGTTGAAAATTAATATCATTCATGATTCAAATCACACACATTCGGCTGACAAAATTCCAATCAATGACTTTTACAAACTGTAAACCCGATTAACATAACTCTTTTGAAATAGGAGAATCACAAATGCACAGTAATTACCTACATGTATGAATGGGGATATTTTGCACTCTGAGTTCGCCGAAATCCGAGTTCGCCGAAATCCGAGTTTGCCGAATCCCGAGTTCGCCAAAATCCTGAGTTCGTCGAAATCCCGAGTTTGCGGAAATCCCGAGTTCGCCAAAATCCGAGTAACTTGTGAAATGCACCGCGAATTTGCAGCAGTAAACAATGAACTGGTGAAACTAACAATAGGCCATAACGTAAGGCTTTAATCCCACTCAATCAAGACCCGTTTTACAAGCTGTTAAATCGACCCCAAAACACATGGTCAAAATACTTTAATCATGACAATCAGTACATTTACATGTTATTATTACCTGATGAGTCACATAAATTTTGCAAGAAAGAAATAATATTGCAAAATAAACAAACAAAAAAAGGTTTTAACAGAGCTGAAATTCTATGTGCTTCGCAAACATGGCAGCCATTTTTTCCAGAGGATTAATATGAGCAATACTTTCGGGGTGGTGGCATAGTTTTGAAATGTTTTACTGCGAGGTATCATAGTATACAAGATTTTCAAGTTTTTTATTCAAGGCCTAGTGAGTAAGGCAAAAAAGTTACGCAATGTTGAGAAAAAATAACATTGAAGGGAAGTTTTCTGTTCTTTTTAAACTGAATTTTCATGTACATTTTCCATAAGAATGATGATTTACACTGTAGAAATAAACTTGTCATGATTTAGAAAGCAAAATTCTAGCATCTATTTGGGCAATGGAGTCAATATTTCTGCCATACTGGTTGTGCGATTTTTTTACTTAGCATTGTAAATCGGAGCAATTTTGGTGTACTTCTGAAAAGTACATTACTAAGCTCGTGTAAACGATACTCGCCCGCTTTTTTTAGCGTGTAAAATCCCTAAACGTTCACAGCTCTAATTTGAAAGCAATTCAGCATAAGTTGCTGCTAAACATCCATATCACGTTAAAATTGTGCTTAATCACCGGTTGGTAAAGTCATGTGTCTGGTATCTGATAAGACATATTGCATCCTCTTGGAAGCCGGAATTACATTTTTAATTGTGTATTGGATGATTCAGGGTAATTGGTGTTTGCTTGTTGGTGTTAGCAGAATTGTATGTAGCCAGTATTGCATGTTGTGTTTGTGAGAAATAGGTTGTCTTGTGCTATTGTTAAGACATTCTACACTAGTCAGTCATTTTCATCTAAATTTGTTACAGCTTTAAAGAGAAAAATCTCCTGAACTTTGTTCTTAAGCCCTCTATCATATAAGACAGACACTGCCGACCACTGAACTGATTGCTAAGTGGGGTTAGGACTTTGCCATACCTTTGACATTCTTGAGCCTTTTTTTAATTTTATCACAAAGTGTAAGATGTGCATTCATGGATTACTGAAATAATTCAAATGGTAAATGAATCATTACAATTTATTGAAGATATTTTTATAGCCAAATATATTAGTAGTACAGTATATTGAGCATCCTTAATCAGCCGATTGAAAAAAGAAACCAAGAAATATTACTCATATATTCATGGACATTTTGAAAGGATAAATGCATAATTAGTAGGTATGAGCATCACATGTTTAAAGCATACAAATCCAGAGTTTTGAGTGGTATTTAGCCTCTAGTGTGCATACAAATGCTAGTCAGTAAGAGTAAATTCTAGACAGACCCACAAGCAAAGAAATATCCTAAATATCCTATCCCACACAACTGCTGTTTGATATAACCAGTACCGTTTAGGGGCCAAATTTGCCACTGATCTGCTGTTCCGAGAACAGTGCTTTTTATGCATGAACAGTGAATTTACAAACACCACTGTTCTGGTTGAAGAGTTTTTTTTTCACAAGCATGTGGCATCAATGATCAATAAATTGATTTCTGTTCAAAAAAAAAAGAAGGAAACAAAAGCATGTTGTCAAACAACATTATTATAAAAACAATTTCTTCCAGTAAGAAAAAGCTTTTTCCACCTTGCCTGCAATTGTCAGCACAATTAATCATGACTACACGTATGCAAGGCTGTTTGCATATATACGACTATGCAACTGAATGCTATATTATGTAAATACTAACATATTTGCATATATTAACCGATAAAGTAGTTGTAAATTAAGCCCATTTTGAAGAAAGGGTTTTCTTTTATCAGCAAAAAAGTTGGAACAGTGAAATCTTGATCGTAACAGTATTATTTGAGAAAGTACTGTTCCGTTAAACAGTGGCGAAAATGTTTAATTTCGATCCCTGCCATTCATCGTTTTCTAGACACGTTGATTATTGAAATCATTCCTTGCTCCAGGCCTCCCCTAGAGCTTCTAGCCGTGGTACTGTTGTTTCTAGCCAATCAAGCTCTAACGATTGCTATCTTATTCAAATACGAGTCTCGAGCGGTGATTGTTAGTGTAACCTCCCTTGAATCCAGGCAGATGCCCGAAGGGAGTTTTTGTTCTGCGTTGGGAGCTGTGTTTGGTTATTGGGAACATTTATAAATTGTAAAGATCTTTGATTTTGTTTTAATCAACTTGAAATGATTGCCTGGTGCTTGGTGAAAGCGGTTACAGACTTCCTGCTTTGAAGCTTTTTTAAGCGTGTAGTACATTTTTTACTATAGGTAAGAATTACTATGGGTACTTCTGACAAAACTGTGTAGAATCTTTTGAAACAACTCGTGTGGAATGTGAATATATATCTAAGGATGTTGGAATTTTCTTTAAACAATGAAAA
>JAIGNY010001918.1:1277500-1290000 GCA_020152595.1 Chiridota heheva | reverse complement strand
ATAAAAAAATGAGTAATCATTTTCTTTTTAAATAGCTCAAAGTAAAACAAAGAAAATGGCTCAATTTAAAGGATAAGGGTAAAGGGCAGTTATTTTCTTGGTTTACGATTAGGAAAAATGAGAGAAACATAATGACAAAAAATCATATGTATGAATGAGATTTGAAGTGTATCAAAAGTTTGCCTAAAAGTGGCTGGTACCAGAAGTCTACTTAACAGGAAGTAACATCATAGAATTTTGTATCTATTTCCAATGTTGTTTATTAGAATCATTCTATGCTGCCATCCATTCTTCACACCCTCACTATTTAGTTAATGTTGGTATAACTAAAACCTTTTCGGAACAACTTGACCAATGCTGGTGTCAAGGTGCTGTTTAACACTACCAACTGACCAACCTTAGATTTAAATTGCATTAGCTATTTTTGGTGATAAAAACACATTCTGTGAAATTTTAGTTACAAAAAGTAAACAAAGAGATAAACAGTTACATTGCCATATTCTGTACCCAGAGATTTTAGTCTTCAATTTCATGATCTGTTTAAGATTTGCCAATATGATGTTTCTCTATGACTTTTTGTGTGGGGAAATTTTATAGTCATGGGCTGTAAAAGACAATATTATGAGAAATATTTTCTATGAAAGTCTGGAGGAGTTTTGAAGAAAGAGGTTGGAATATCACTTTCTGTGCAACCAATTCTTTCACCTTTTATCCAAGTATCCATATTTACAAATTGTTTAAAGGTAAACAAAAGCAAACCTGGATGATGGTCTGTGATTCATTAACTTTAGATCTTCAACTCAACTCTACTACAATTAGTTTTAAGAAGCAGTGTTCAATAGAGGGATTTCATCACGTGACTCTAACGCAACTGGACTCCCATTTTGCAGGGCAGCGGTGTCATTGCATTTCACGTGTCTTCACACAGGTCAGTCACTCACACATACAGTACAACAAACATACTACATGCTAACTTCTCAGTACCCATTAAGCAAATTTTACTAATTGCAATTTTTTGATCGCTTCCACGTTTACTTTATATTACCCATTCAGCAAATTTTACTAATTGCAATTTTTTGATCGCTTCCAAGTTTGTTTTATATTTTCCTTAAGTTTTATATTTCCACCAGGTATACGATAACATTAACGCCAGCTGATTGTTCTTTATACTCGTACAAAGCCTACATACCTGATATAAAGTGCTTTATGCAAATCCTAGTGTAAACCGTAGGTTGAAGCTGTCACGTCGTACAGTAGAAACCTACTTCTAACGTCGATTAAGATCAGATGGAAATGGAGAAAATGTCTTTTTATTCCCCCTCAAACATCTATTAATGCAACCAACGGCACAGCAAGATTCCGACATTTTTCTTACAAAATTAATCTTATATAGCAACATGCAAACGTATGTAAATCTGATTAAGTGTACATCAGATGACAGTGGTATTGCCCGACAAAATAGCGATGTAAACAAAGTCATGTGACCTTGTGACGTCAGCTGAAACACCCTTATCAGGTGTACAAGTCCTGTAAGATTATAGGTGTACAAGTCCACAAGTCCTATAAGATTATAGGTGTACAAGTCCTATAAGATTATAGGTGTACAAGTCCTATAAGATTATAGGTGTACAAGTCCTATAAGATTATAGGTGTACAAGTCCTGTAAGATTATAGGTGTACAAGTCCTATAAGATTATAGGTGCACAAGTCCTATAAGATTAGAGGTGTACAAGTCCTATAAGATTAGAGGTGTACAAGTCCTATAAGATTAGAGGTGTACAAGTCCTACAAGATTATAGGTGTACAAGTCCTATAAGATTATAGGTGTACAAGTTCTATAAGATTATAGGTGTACAAGTCCTATAAGATTAGAGGTGTACAAGTCCTATAAGATTAGAGGTGTACAAGTCCTACAAGATTATAGGTGTACAAGTCCTACAAGATTAGAGGTGTACAAGTCCTATAAGATTAGAGGTGTACAAGTCCTTTAAGATTAGAGGTGTACAAGTCCTATAAGATTATAGGTGTGCAAGTCCTATAAGATTATGCCAATTAAAATGTCAAAGCACTCAAAAACATCAATTGGAATTCCTTTCCAACCTTTGACACCTAAGCCATTTTAAAAGACAGAAATTACCTTTCTACCTCATTGCTTACACAATGACATTTTGAGATTGTATGCACAAAAGGTATGTTAAGTGAAGTATCAAATCACCTTGGCTAAATCACAGAGGGCAGTTGATAACATTATTGGGTGTTGCTTGATGTCTTGTACGTCAGCTGTCCATGTCACGTCTAACTTTCTCCCTCTTTTGTGATTACCTCATGTTGTCTGATAGTCTTTAAGATCATGCAAAGGGGCGCTTAAAAATACCTCAGCTCAACTTGGTGAGCTCAGGAAAATTATTTCTCCCAAATTTCTTTCTTTGCCAAAAATGCCGAATTTTCCTATTATCTTCTTTTAATTAATGTCATAATCGCAGCATCCATTGCTTTGTACAGTGAAGCAGAAATATTATTACATATTAGACTAAAGGTAGGCACTAAATAGGTCATCTGAATGAAGGGTTGCCTGTCAGTAATAGGAATGTGGTAGGAATACATCTCAGGGGAAGTGGTAAAGGATTTACATTTCATGTATGACATTGAGGAAGTAATCACAGCAGCGGGATTTCCCCAAGAAGCAAAGATTAAAGAGGGAATATCTCGTCTCGAGAAAAGTGAATCAGATGCACATTAGTAAATCTGATCAATACTCATGAAGTCTTTTTCACGATGGTTTTTGATTTTATCTGAAATGTTGAATGGTATTGTAGAGTTTTCTCCATGTAAGCGTGAGTACTGGTCTTTTCTAAATTTGACATGTACTAGGGAAGAAATTTTCATGGTGGCTCTTAATTGGCTTGCGTAAATATTTTGCCCAATCAGAAACATTGACTTGTGTTTTATATTTATTTCAATATTAGAATGCTTACTGGCCTTTTGTAAATCTGACATGTACTAGGGAAGAAATTTCAGCAGCGGTGAATATCGACCAATCCAAAACGTTGAATGGTATTGTATATTTATCACCATGTTTAATAACACGATAACTCGCCTTTTAATTATGTTGATTCTTTTAAGAACAAAACCAAGCGTAATAACATTAAATACGACTAGCCTCCTGTGCTGGAATGGTAGGTTACAAGTCTACAGACCACAAAATTTTGGGATAAAATCTTGTTGGGTTGACAATGTGCTCTCGGGTATTCCACAGCAAATCCCAAAGCTGTTGGATGGCTTGAAGAAAACCAGAAAATCATTAATGTCGTAGCTCAAATATATGTCGAGTCCGGTTGATGGCAGTTTTAATGGCGTGTGTAAGGAGTTTGGGAAAAATTTGGCCACGTTTGGTCAGAAGCCTGTGTGGTGGTTGTGTAAGATTTTCATCACCTTTTGTAATGCACTGATATTACTGTAAATATTTTGTTAAAATATATCCATGTAATGTAAGGCTATATCAATGTAATGTAAGGCTATACCCATGTAATGTAAGGATATAATCCATGTAACTTAAGGCTATTTGAATGTAATGTACTCATTTCATGTTTTTTTAAATAATTTTATTTTGGTTAATATGAAAGGCATTATCAAACTTTGCTGGTGGGGCTAGTGTGATAAACCTTGAATGACTTGTAAATATATGATTATAATATACTCGATCGCTGATCAACTTGTTGGAATGATGCTTTTGGAGATGAATAAATGTACAATATTTGATTGTAGAATCTAGTGTATGGTTCAGATTGGTATCTTGTCAAAGATTTATCTTGCTAAAAATTTAAAATAATGAGGCCTTTGTAATATGTAATAATCTTTGTACTTAACGTTGAATATATAGCTCCTTGGTGTCGTTTACACTTAAGTAATCTCGTCAAATGTGGACTAGTGAACGTATTGTTTTATTCATTGTTATCCTGTCGTAAGTTGTCAAATTTCATGCAGCATATTCATTCGTGGGTGTTTTGCTTTAAAGAGTAATAGGATTTAATGGGAAATTTACTGATCCGGTGTTTGTTCTTGACAACTATTGTTATGAAGGAGTGCGTAAAATAATGACAAGTGGGAGATACCTTCTAAGAACTGTTGATCTTAGTTGAGGATAGAGCATTTTTATGGTGTGAAAGATTTTTTTTAAATGGAATGCATTTTCATGAGAAAAGAATATTTAAGTTTATAGATGAAAGTATGAATACAAATTTACATGGTGTTAAAGATTTTTAAATTGTTGTATCATTTGTGTATTTTGTAATAAGATGCTGTACAAGAGATATCTAAGAATTCTGCTGGCGATAACATTAAGTCTAAACCTCTCAATACATTTTGTGTCTTAAGCCCCAACAAAATCTAGAATCTGTCAGGGTCTATATTGCTCACAACAGAAACCACAATCCAGCACAAGCAATTAGCAATTACACCAGGGATTTCAACACACTTCACCTCACTTTCCATGGTCATAATCTGACATTGATAGTAAACAAATTTCGCTGCAGCTGTACTGATTTTTACACTCAACACAAGGACAAAAGTATTTCCCTGTGGTCAATGTGTCTGGCTTGAAGTTATAATTTACAAATATGACAGTATTTAACAGTGAAGGTTTTGTTTGTTTGTTGATGAGTGATTTTAAGATGTTTTTGTTCAACCTTGTAGCCTTTGGGAATTTTGAACTGAAAATCCATTGCAACAGATTTTCATCATGAATGTAAAGATATCTTTACAGTCAGTAGTCGGAATTGCAAAGGGCTTTAATTAAAACTTCTCATAAGTAAAGTTTCTTTCCAAGAAGAGTACTCGTTCCGATTAAAATGAGGTTATTTTTTGTGAGTGATCAAGCTAGCTCATCTAATATGAAAAGTTAAATAAAACGAACTGCTTGAAAAACTTTCATATCTTATTTTGTTAAGGAGATATTCATGTTGAAAGTTCTATCTCACTGATGTGGAAAGCCTACTGTAGAAAGTTGGGATTTTTATCCTTGCATTCTCAACAAGTGTTTAAAGTCTTTAGTTTAGCGGTCAAGCAACTTTATCTTATATAAAAGAGAACTTTAAAAGAAAAAAATGGTAAAGAAACTACTTCTAAACTTATTCCGTTAAGGAGATATTCAAGTTTAGAGCTCTGTCTTATCTGTGTAGAAATGACTGGTGTAGTAAGTCTACCATGGAAGGTTGGCACCCTTATCCTCACTTTCTTAACAATTGTTAATGTATTTTAAAGAAAATTGAATACATTTTTTTACTTTGAATTTTTTACCTCAAACTTTCTTGAGGTGGTAAATTATAATTACCATTACTAGATTCTGTTTTACTACTTTCCTTATATATTCAAAAAATTTGACCCACAAAATCACAGGACTTAATATGATAAAATACATGAAAATTTGAGGAATCTGAGGCTGTGACATCACAACTAGTCGATTTCAGTTGTTTCTACAGAAATGATGCCAAACTTTAAACTTAAATATCTCCTTAATGGAATAAGATTTTCAATGCTTTCTCCACCAATTTGTTTATTTTGAAGTCTTCTTTCATATAAGATGAACTTGCTTGACCACTGAACTAATCCTTTAAGCCAGACACAGCATCAGTTTGTATCCCTACCACTCAAAACAAATACTCCTGATTTGTGTATATAGTCCTTTCCAATGTAACCATATTAAAAGCAATTGACAATAGAAATTTTCAAGGCACAAAGCTATAACCAAAACACAGCACACAGGCTTATATACTATTATTGCTCCATATATGTTGAGCACCTAGTGAGAGTGTAGCTATTCCAACCCATTTTTTCCAAGTCTATGATATGATTTGATTAGGAATAATACCCACACCTTCCACATGGGAAGCAGATGCTCTACCAATGTAGCTAATCAGACAAAAAATGTTGTATAAAACCTTTAAATCACCTTGACCCCTGAACTATTCCTTTGATGTATTACAGCAAAAATGAACTCCTTTTTAACAGTTCATAAAAGTTGAACTGGCTTGACCATGGAATGAAGCCATACAAAGATTGTTGTTTTATTTCTAAATCCCAATAATGGCTTGTAAAGGGATTGAACCGACTGCCAGTTTGCAAAACCTTTTAAAATAAATCCAAGAATTAGACCCTTAGTATTTTTTGTAAATTTGTCAGATATTCATTGACCTGTTTCACCTACTAATGTGATAAATAAGGATGTTTCAGCTGATGTCATGAGGTCACATGACTTTGTTTACATCGCCATTTTGTAGGACAGACTGCTGTTTGCTGTACACTAACATACGTTTGCATGTTGTTATACAAGATTACTATTGTACGTAGTTTGCCGGAATCTTGCTGTGCCGTTGGTTGCACTAACTAATAGACGTGTCTAGAATTCACTGATTAAGATTACTTGAAGTACTTGGAGGGTAATTTTTTCTTTAAAATAACAGTTTATATTAAAAAAATAATTTATCTGGCCAGGTTATTTTAACCAGCGGGTGTTTATATGCCCAGCACATGTTTTACATGTGCAGCGCATGTTTTTATCACCAGCGCGTGCTAGCTTGTGTTTTAGACTGAGTCTGTTTGTTTTATGTGTGATGTGACTGAGCTGTGTGAAGATCAGATGCGTGAAGTACTCAATGCGCAAAGAGCTCTCCCCTGCAAAATGGCTCCCAGTAAGTTGCAGAGTCATGAAATTTCTCTATTGTTATTGTTTTTATTCTTGAACAACTACTTGGTATACATACTGGTGGTAGGGAAGTTTTCAGCATTCCAAATGAATCTAGAAGCTTTGCTGAATATTTTAGAGTTTCTAGATAATTGCTCCCTCAGTTTTTCTGGTCTAGTGTCCCTTTAAAAATGGATGGAGAATATACCTCAGCACCATAAATGAAATTCATTTGCCCATCCTTAAAAGTAACTGCCACCCTTGTGTGAGCTCTCAGCTATGGCATGTGTAAGAAATGTAATTGACAAAATCCTTCAGGGTTAATTCGGTATTTGTAAAGAATTAATGCTACTGCTTGTAAAATTACAATCTTGCAGAGGGTCTGATTTGAATTGCAGCATTTTTTTCTACGATTAGGTTCATTTCCAATGTGTCTAGGGATGTAAAAGCGCTTTGGATTGGGAGGGGGTGGGGGAAGGGGGGAGGGGTCCTACAGAGCAAAGAATTGCTGATGGCACAAAAAGAAATTCAAAATTGTGTCAAAATAGCTGTTCCGACGCCAGATTTTACTGAATAGGGAAAAATAGTCATTTCTTTCAAATCTGGACATTTTAGCAAAATATCTTGATCTTTTTACCTTTGAGGAGTCGTTGGCTACACCCATGGTGTCTATTCCATATGATACAGAGGACATGGACAAACACAACTGAATTAAGAGTTCATGGAAACACAGTTTTCCCTAAAGTCCCTATGCTGCAGTGTAATGAACGGTTGGGCTCCTTTCGTGGACAGGCGATAGCCAAGTCTGTTGACGAGATCAACTGTACCTACCTCCCACACCCCAGGAAAAAAAGATGAGAGGGAAGCAGTAAGTTCATGCACATCTTTCATATACATAATGATTATTCATTATCTTTTCTTACCAACTTCTTCAAATGTTTAATTTCTCCCAGATGAACAATATTGTTATAGCACAGGATAACGAACTATGTAAATTAGGGGTGTGTCTCCTATCAGCCAATCGCATTGCTGGAAACAAAACTAAGATATGCATGAACTAATGTTGTATAAAGATTTTACATATTAGTTGATATGAAAATAGCTGATAAAGAATCTGCTGTACAACAACGCCCTCGCTCTCTAATACAATTGTTAATGTATTTTATTGACTTAGGTCACTGATATTCTGATTTCAGTCATTTCTTCAGTAATCTAAAAATATTTAAATCTTGAATACATTCCTAACAGATAAAGATTTTAAAACATTTTCTTCACCATTTCCCTCAATGTTGTGTCCTCTTTTATGTAAATATAAAAATGCTAGACCTCCAAACTTACGCTTTAATTTTTCCTTTTTATTTCTAATAAGAATAATAATCAATACTATCATGTGATGTCCCACCTGATCAACAAACATGTATAGGCCCGTTACTTTACGGATGTAAAATAAATTGATGGATACGTATTGCCTCTTCAAATTCTTATTGCATTTCGATAAATCAAAATTAATCGGCCAGCACGGGGCCGTGCCCCCCCCCCCTCCACCTTAAGAAGGTGTGCCCCCCTTACGAAAAATCAAACGTGAAGTATTTATGCCCCCCGTGAAGTGTTTATGCCCCCGTGGAGTGTTTGTGCCCCCCGTGAAGTGTCTGTGCCCCCCGTGAAGTGTTTGTGCCCCCTGTGAAGTGTTTGTGCCCCCCGTGAAGTGTTTGTGCCCCCTGTGAAGAGTTTGTGCCCCCCGTGAAGTGTTTGTGCCCCCGTGAAGTGTTTGTGCCCCCCCGTGAAGTGTTTGTGCCACCCCTGTGAAGTGTTTGTGCCCCCTCAGAAGTGTTTGAAGTGTTTGTGCCCCTGTGAAGTGTTTGTGCCCCCTCCCTGTGAAGTGTTTGTGCCCCCCGTGAAGTGTTTGTGCCCCTCCCGTGAAGTGTTTGTGCCCCTGCGTCAAATCCTGGCTACGTCAATTCCTGTAATTGACGTCTATTTACCTCCGCGTCAGAGATGATAACTGGCCTTTAAACTTTCCCTTTTATTTCCCCATCTCTTTGTTCCTACTAAAAATAATAATCAACAGTATCATGTGATGTCCCACCTGACAACAAGCAAATAGACCCCCATACTTTACGAATGAGGTATTTCATTTGAATGATTAAAACAGTAATTGGGGTACTAAAATACTACTTTCACAGATCAGAGCATTCCCTCCACTTCTCCTTTTGATGGTTCAATTTTGTAAATTGTTAATGCATGTACGGAATGTAAATTTTCATATTCGTTTCCCCATTTTCGTCTAATAACCATGACACTCTTCAAACAAGTAGTTAAATGTAGCAAACAACCCTTTGTACTTAAATTATCATGCCTTATCTGTTCCGGAGGGAGTTCTGAACTCACTTCATGCACTTAGAAATATCAAAAATATACTAAAAAGATATTTTTTCATTTAATGTCGGAGGAGTTTTAGAGGAGAGTACAATATCTTGGAAAGTCTTGTATCTACTAAGCATGTAAGGACACGGTTGATACCTCTCTGTTGTAGCTTATGGCAAGAAAACAAGCACAATTTGTCAATGAAATGTCGGAAAGCTTTTATGGGGATTAATGCATTATCTCAGTAAATTGATTTGCTGGAAATGTATTGCATCTTCAAATATAAGCTACATTTGGAGGCAGTTTAATGATACATTTGTTTTTAGTAGTAGATTCTTATATTGACATTTAATAACACCGAGGGGTATATCATGTCTGGTATTATACGGTATTCTTTTTTGTTTTGAAATTTGAAAAATACCAATACTGATGTAGACGGTTCGGGACTAATAACGTACACAATTTGTTTTTTTTTGTTTTTTTTTTGAGTGAATTAACTTCATGTTGAAATTAAGTGTTGGAAATCGTAAAATGTGGAAGAATCTTCAGTTAGCAAACAACTAAACGGGCAAGAATATATATATATATATATATATATATATATATATATATATATATATATATATATATATATATATATATATATATATATATATATATATAAATATATATATATATATATATATATCTATATATATATATATATATATATATATATATATATATATATATAAATATATATATATATATGTATATCTATATATATATATATATATATATATATATATATATATATATATATATATATAATATATATATATATATATAAATATATATATATATATATATATATATATATATATATATATATATATATATATATATATATATATATATATATATATATGTATGTATATATATATATATATATATATATATATATATATATATATATATATATATATATATATATATATATATATATATATATATATATATATATATATATATATATATATATATATATAATATAAAATAGAATATATATATATATAGAAGAAAATAGAATGTGTCGAATTCCGTCAACAAAGATTTATTTCAATAAATCTTTGTTGACGGAATTCGACATACCTTGTATTCTATTTTCTTCTGCATATTTGCACGTCAACACGCGGTATATTTTGCAGCTATGCTGCATGGACCCTATATATATATATATATATATATATATATATATATATATATATATATATATATATATATATAAAACGTATTGATTTATGAAACTGTTTAAGTTGAAATTTCAAATTAAGCACTGTAATCTTCTGAAAAAGTGAAAAAGTGGAGGACTGACTGAAACTTCTTCTCCTGGTAATTTTAAGGAAGGAGACCCCGTCCCCTTCCCTCAAGAAAAAGAATGGAATTATCTTTCATTTCGAATTTAACAACAAATATAAAGATGCAACCTTAGTAAGAGATATCTTGTTAATTATCTTATGAATAATGAAAATATTTTAATTTATTAAAATTGTTGATGTAGGGGCCTGAAGTGTACTTCCTTGGATTGCATTGGGAAAGTCCCCTGGATTTCTGTGGATTTTTCCCTTTCTTAAGGAAAGTAAACTGCTTTTAGCCAACAAAAATAAGAACATTGCCAGTTTAATAGTCAGACAAGTATTGTCAGTATGAAAGATTTAAAAATTGTTTTCTCTGAAAAAAAAATGTTGTAAAGGGGATAAAGTATACTTCCTACGAATCCAGGGGGACAATCCCCAAATTTCCACAGGTTGCTTCTTTTCTGGAGGGAATTTATTATTTTTAGCTGACACATGTGTAGACAAAGTCAATTGAATCTCCAAATAGTTTTGGTTTCGACATCAGGTGTCTCCAGCTGAATTCACACATTTTAATGAAAATAAGTTGGTCTTTTGGGTTGTGGGCATGGCCTCATAAAACAGTCTGGTAGCATGCCTATTAATGGGAACATAAATGTTCCTATTAATGGGAACATTTTGCTACATGGAAGCCGCCATTTTGTGATATTTCCCATGATCCTTTGCTATCCTACCGTTAAAGCCTTAAGCTATGCAATGTTACATTTTTCAAATTTGAAATGAGTCTGGAAAAAATTTCTTTGCTAGGGAAAACTTAAAACTTATGAAAATACATTCATTACTGTCATGGCTACAACTTTTCCACTCCTATTTGATATGTTCACCACGCCGTTTTCGAAATATTAGATAAAATAGACAATAGAGCTAGGCTTTTAGGCGCGAAACGGCCATTTTGAAAATTCAAATATATTTCAACACAATGAATTTTAATATTTCAAGTACATAAATTAGAAACTTTGACATTTTATCCCAACATCTGAACAATAGGCCTATGGCTGCATCACTTCAATATTCTCGTGTGTTATAAATGTTCCTATTAATAGGCATGCTTCCAGACTGTCAAAAAGACATGTGTGAAAACCTTGCATATTGTTTAGTTCTACCAAGGATGTGTTTGTATATTCTTGGTTTCACATCATATGATTGGCGCATTTTCAGACAAACTAATTGAAAGAAAGGATGTACAATGTTAGAGTATAATCAATGGGAATATTGCAAAGAATGAATTGCTTCTTATGAAATACTATTAAACGACGGTAAACCATAAATACATATTTTTTATGCATAACTTGACATGAAAATGGCAACTCCCCATTTTATCTTCCTTTGATATCATTTTTACTACTCTTTTGAACAATTTTGTGATACAGTTGAGCTTCAACATCATTAATGTTCTGGTTCAAATAGGTGCCAAACTGTTGCTTGGAACTTAGTACGTTAAATTCGACATAAAGCCTGCATATCAATTTTAGCATTACATTCGACACAGACTTAAACCAAGCACAGAAAACGGCATCTAAAAAGCCAATTTCTAATTGGCAAATGAATTTTGGCCAGGAGGCTGCCATTTTATTTGGAATAGAGTCAGTGATGATGTCATTCACAATGTCCTTTAATGGAAATGGAATGCTTAACTCCGGGCGCCCCTCCCCCCTTCCCCCTCCCCTTTCAGACCACATATACCATCTGTACTTAGCTATATAGACTCGAGTGTGAGAAGAACAACATCTTTGAATTCTGCATCAAACCTCATGCACAACATACAGTTATATTCAGAACTGTGTGCGCCCCCCTCCCCCTTCCCCTCCTTTTTGGAAATATCCGCGCCTGTTACTTATTATTTATTTAGGTAATCTTGTAATGGGTAGATGTTTATGTGAAGTATAAAAGTAATAAGAAAAATACTGTAAAATATACAAGGATTATCAATGTAGATGGGTCAATGATGTCATCGTAGAATTGTTTCCAATATGAAAATGGTTGTTCGTTAATATGTCAGCTAGACACATTGCTTCCACATTCTAAATAATCATGTCCTGAAATGAGCTCTCAAATATACTGAA
>JAIGNY010001918.1:1240000-1272500 GCA_020152595.1 Chiridota heheva | reverse complement strand
CCTTCCTGAGTCTACTACTGTTACTCAATGTCAACTGTTGAGTTGACTATCTTAATTTAATATAAATTATCTCAATACATTCATTTTAGAGGGACATTTTCGTAGGGTCAAAAACTCCACCACAGGTGTGTGTGGGAAGGGCGAAGGGGGAAGGGGGGTGGGGGGCGCAATTAAAAGGAATGGGGGAATTTTCCCAAGTTAGTATATTTAAAAATGCTATGATTTCCCCCCTCTGGATTCTCAAGCTGGATAAGCTATACTGATATCGCAAACAATCCTGAGCAGCGATTTCCTCATAACTGCCTAAATTATAGAATTGCATGCCGGTGTGGTTACAGCATTGATATAGTTGTAATGTGAGCTCTAAGCCGTCAAATAGCGCCCTCCATAGCGTACACCAACTGTTGTACTGATTCTGAGTAGTTAAGCATTCAAAACGGTAACGTCGGTAGTATGTGTTACGAAATTATATTACAGCTGCTTTAGAATGCTGAACTTTTTAACCAACATTAGGCTATTAAAAGCTTAACCATTCTTCGGAATAAGTGGAAGTTAAATCAGTATGCAGTTGTATGGCCAGTCTTATGATAAAACACATGAAACATGAAACTCTTTTAATTTCTCATACCCACTGTATTCAAAGACGTAAATGTTCGATATCCATATGGGTACCACATACTGACATATATACGCAAATATATCTGACATATGCAACTGCTTTTAGCCTTCACCCAGCGGGATCGGAAAATGCGTCACAAAATATGCCACAGCTTATGTACTAAACATGCACTATATACGCAAACCGTTTTAGCACGGGATAAAGTCACCCCGTCTGGGAACGATTAAATATATATTCTTTTGTCTGTTTCCACATTCCAATTTAGTACATTGGACGCCTACGGCGGAATATAGTTCAGGATTGAGATTATAACATTTGTGCATATGTTTTAGCCAGTCTGGTAACTCGGTTGCTAATTAATATATATATATATATATATATATATATATATATATATATATATATATATATATATATATATATATATATATATATATATATATATATATATATATATATATATATATATATATATATATATATATATATATATATATATATATATATATATATATATATATATATATATATATATATATATATATATATATATATATATATATATATATATATATATATATATATATATATATATATATATATATATATATATATATATATATATATATATATATTTAAATATATATATATATATATATATATATATATATATATATATATATATATATATATATATATATACATATATATATATATATATATATATATATATATATATATATATATATATATATATATATATATAGATATATATATATATATATATATATATATATATATATATATATATATATATATATATATATATATATATATATATATATATATATATATATAAATATATATATATATATATATATATATATATATATATATATATATATATATATATATATATATATATATATATATATATATATATATATATACATATAGGTTGACCAGGGGTGTATATTAGGAAGGGCGGGCGCCGTGAGATATTCACAACCGTGAAAATTCGTTTCTAATTTGTCGTAAAGCTACAACCAACTTAAGGTCAGTACCCAATAGTCTTTGAAAAGCTAAATATTCATATGATTAATCGTCAGAGTAAAATCTTTCCACACGGATCACATCTGTCATAATTTGTTTAACCCCCATTTTCCCCTACGGACCACATCTGTCATAAACTCTTTGACCCCTCCATCCTGACAAATTATTTCACCACCCCCTCTACATCGTCCCGCCTGAACTAAACTTCGTCGAACTCTTTTGCTCATAATGGACAATTACCTGACAATTGACCGTGCTATACTGTTGTCATCCATCATCGGTTAATGTTTCAGTATTCATTGTAAGGGATGAAACAATAAAATAGGTAAACCCCACGGGCCCAAGTAAACATTTAGATAAGGGCAATACAACTGCGATAAGTTTTTGAATATTTTTTATGGAACCCAAGGAACTCCATCACGGGGGCTATTTCAAAGAAAGAACCATCTTTTGGGGTTTGGCCTCTTGGCCTGCTCGCGTACATGCGTCCCTGAGCCAGGCGCTAGTTGCGCCATTTTGCATGCCGCTTCATAATTATCTTGCATTGCATACATAATTAATCTATTTAATATTATATTTGAAAAAAATATTAGTATTATAATTCAATATCATATTATTCAATTTAGAAATGAAGCTAATGACGTCACGCAATATGTGTTTCTCCGTGACAGCAGGGTGCTACAAATAAGCAAATCTACATGTCAATTATCATGCCAAAAATCACAACGGCAGTCTTTCGTCATGTTTTCGAGGTCGAACATCCGGGAATGTTGTGGTGCACGGCGACGTAACAATGCTTTTTTGACGATCTCAAATTCAGTCAAAAGGGAAAACAAACAGTCACTTATCATTGCAGTCAATGGGAGAAAAACATATTATTTGTTATTTTTAACAAATACTAGACAGAATTTATTTTTCTTTAAATATGATGTGTATTAGATAATAGTTCCAACATATATGAGTACCATTAATTTTCGCAGACTGGCTGAGGCGACACACGTCTTCAGAAAAAAAAAATATCCCATTGACTGTAATGATAACTTGAAGTTTCCCCTCCAACTTGGCAAAATCGTACTGAGCCCGTACACGATTACGTCGACTCCGACCACGAGAATGGTGACATTGGGTTCACGGTTAATAATCATTTGTTTGTAAATAATAAACTGCTAAATGCCCAGGCAGTGAATAGCAATTAAAAAGGTCAGCTGACAGCTGCGGAAACATTTCTGTTTTGTGATTCTTTGCATACTAAAGGTTCATGGAAAGGTTAGAGAAGTTGCCAGCCGATCTCATGCGATTGACATGCAAGCAGCAGTCTGCGGACAGTTATTATACAAGAGTACAAAAGTGAATTACCATTCATCGTGTGACTTTGTATATACAACCAATGGTCAGTTTAAAGGCCTTAAACTTACTTGGAGAAAAGAGTGTTTTAAACTCTTTCGAAATCTTGCCCAGTTTGTTGAGGAAATTTTACCTCGCATAAAATAACGTTGATGATCTATTGCTATTGATTATTAATTATTCTATTTGCTAGGTCATCATCATAGATTTAAATGCGCAAGCCCCATTTTATAGAGACATGCTTATTTTACCCCGAAACAGTTACATTTATATATTTGAGAGATTCGAGCTTCTTTTCTATATACAAATTGCAACAAGCTATAGCTAGCTGCCAGATCATTTTAACCGGTTTTGATGACACTCTTGGCTATTTTCATGGTTTATAGCATATTCTATATCATGTTTTCTTCCAATTGAGCTCAAGTTGTTTCTATTTGTCCATATAAAGTGCTTTAGCTGATGTCATGAGGTCAGATGACTTTGTTTACATCGCTATTTTGTAGGAGATGAACACTGTTATTTGCTGTACACTTAATAAGATTTACATACGTTTGCATGTAGTTATATAAGATTTTTCTGTAAGATAATTATGCCGGAATCTTCATGTGCCGTTGGTTGCACTAGTAGATGTGTGTCGGGAAATAAAAAGATGTTTTCTCGATTTCCATCTGATCTTGATCGACGTTCGAAGTGGATTTCTACTGTACTACTTTACGACGCGACGGCTTTTAACCTGCGGTTCACACTAGGATTAATTGCAGCGAGCACTTTATATCAGGTATGTAGGCTTTGTCTGAGTATAACAAACAATCAGATGGCGTTCACGTAAAAGTTACTCTTCGTATTCCTGGTGAATATGTAAAACTCAAAATATGAAATAAAATCGGAAGCGAACACAAAACTGCAATCAGTAAAATTCGCTGAAATGGTAGGTAGGTTAGCATGCAGTATGTTTGTTGTAAGTGTGATGTGACTGAGCTGTGTAAAGACGCGTGCAATGCAACGACGTCCTGACCTACAAAATGGCTTCCAGTGGAGTTAGAGTCACCTGATGAAATCCCTCTATAAGCCCAATAGATCTCTTATTCTTATTCATAATAAGACACAACAATATGTATGATCATAGAAATATCTCTTTAAAATTGCCCTGCAATTATGCCCGTGTTTAGAAGACCCATTGTTTTTAATACCCCTTTTAACACTATTGTTTCGACGGGCAAAAATAGTGATATTCTTAATTGATTTACCTAATGTATATATATATATATATATATATATATATATATATATATATATATATATATATATATATATATATATATATATATATATATATATATATATATATATATATATATATATATAAATATATATATATATATATATATATATATATATATATATATATATATATATATATATATATATATATATATATATATATATATATATATATATATATATATATATATATATATACATATAGGTTGACCAGGGTGTATATTAGGGAAGGGGCGGGCGCCGTGAGATACTCACAACCGTGAAAATTCGTTTCTAATTTGTCGTAAAGCTACAACCAACTTAAGGTCAGTACCCAATAGTCTTTGAAAAGCTAAATATTCATATGATTAATCGTCAGAGTAAAATCTTTCCACACGGATCACATCTGTCATAATTTGTTTAACCCCCATTTTCCCCTACGGACCACATCTGTCATAAACTCTGTGACCCCTCCATCCTGACAAATTATTTCACCACCCCCTCTACATCGTCCCGCCTGAACTAAACTTCGTCGAACTCTTTTGCTCATAATGGACAATTACCTGATAATTGACCGTGCTATACTGTTGTCATCCATCATCGGTTAATGTTTCAGTATTCATTGTAAGGGATGAAACAATAAAATAGGTAAACCCCACGGGCCCAAGTAAATATTTAGATAAGGGCAATACAACTGCGATAAGTTTTTGAATATTTTTTATGGAACCCAAGGAACTCCATCACGGGGGCTATTTCAAAGAAAGAACCATCTTTTGGGGTTTGGCCTCTTGGCCTGCTCGCGTACATGCGTCCCTGAGCCAGGCGCTAGTTGCGCCATTTTGCATGCCGCTTCATAATTCTCTTGCATTGCATACATAATTAATCTATTTAATATTATATTTGAAAAAAATATTAGTATTATAATTCAATATCATATTATTCAATTTAGAAATGAAGCTAATGACGTCACGCAATATGTGTTTCTCCGTGACAGCAGGGTGCTACAAATAAGCAAATCTACATGTCAATTATCATGCCAAAAATCACAACGGCAGTCTTTCGTCATGTTTTCGAGGTCGAACATCCGGGAATGTTGTGGTGCACGGCGACGTAACAATGCTTTTTGACGATCTCAAATTCAGTCAAAAGGAAAACAAACAGTCACTTATCATTGCAGTCAATGGGAGAAAAACATATTATTTGTTATTTTTAACAAATACTAGACAGAATTTATTTTTCTTTAAATATGATGTGTATTAGATAATAGTTCCAACATATATGAGTACCATTAATTTTCGCAGACTGGCTGAGGCGACACACGTCTTCAGAAAAAAAAAAATATCCCATTGACTGTAATGATAACTTGAAGTTTCCCCTCCAACTTGGCAAAATCGTACTGAGCCCGTACACGATTACGTCGACTTCGACCACGAGAATGGTGACATTGGGTTCACGGTTAATAATCATTTGTTTGTAAATAATAAACTGCTAAATGCCCAGGCAGTGAATAGCAATTAAAAAGGTCAGCTGACAGCTGCGGAAACATTTCTGTTTTGTGATTCTTTGCATACTAAAGGTTCATGGAAAGGTTAGAGAAGTTGCCAGCCGATCTCATGCGATTGACATGCAAGCAGCAGTCTGCGGACAGTTATTATACAAGAGTACAAAAGTGAATTACCATTCATCGTGTGACTTTGTATATACAACCAATGGTCAGTTTAAAGGCCTTAAACTTACTTGGAGAAAAGAGTGTTTTAAACTCTTTCGAAATCTTGCCCAGTTTGTTGAGGAAATTTTACCTCGCATAAAATAACGTTGATGATCTATTGCTATTGATTATTAATTATTCTATTTGCTAGGTCATCATCATAGATTTAAATGCGCAAGCCCCATTTTTATAGAGACATGCTTATTTTACCCGAAACAGTTACATTTATATATTTGAGAGATTCGAGCTTCTTTTCTATATAAAAATTGCAACAAGCTATAGCTAGCTGCCAGATCATTTTTAACCGGTTTTGATGACACTCTTGGCTATTTTCATGGTTTATAGCATATTCTATATCATGTTTTCTTCCAATTGAGCTCAAGTTGTTTCTATTTGTCCATATAAGGGTGCTTTAGCTGATGTCATGAGGTCAGATGACTTTGTTTACATCGCTATTTTGTAGGAGATGAACACTGTTATTTGCTGTACACTTAATAAGATTTACATACGTTTGCATGTAGTTATATAAGATTTTTCTGTAAGATAATTATGCCGGAATCTTCATGTGCCGTTGGTTGCACTAGTAGATGTGTGTCGGGAAATAAAAAGATGTTTTCTCGATTTCCATCTGATCTTGATCGACGTTCGAAGTGGATTTCTACTGTACTACTTTACGACGCGACGGCTTTTTAACCTGCGGTTCACACTAGGATTAATTGCAGCGAGCACTTTATATCAGGTATGTAGGCTTTGTCTGAGTATAACAAACAATCAGATGGCGTTCACGTAAAAGTTACTCTTCGTATTCCTGGTGAATATATAAAACTCAAAATATGAAATAAAATCGGAAGCGAACACAAAACTGCAATCAGTAAAATTCGCTGAAATGGTAGGTAGGTTAGCATGCAGTATGTTTGTTGTAAGTGTGATGTGACTGAGCTGTGTAAAGACGCGTGCAATGCAACGACGTCCTGACCTACAAAATGGCTTCCAGTGGAGTTAGAGTCACCTGATGAAATCCCTCTATAGGCCCAATAGATCTCTTATTCTTATTCATAATAAGACACAACAATATGTATGATCATAGAAATATCTCTTTAAAAATTGCCCTGCAATTATGCCCGTGTTTAGAAGACCCATTGTTTTTAATACCCCTTTTTAACACTATTGTTTCGACGGGCAAAAATAGTGATATTCTTAATTGATTTACCTAATGTATATATATATATATATATATATATATATATATATATATATATATATATATATATATATAATGTATATATATATATATATATATATATATATATATATATATATATATATATATATATATATATATATATATATATATATATATATATATATATATATATATATATATATATATATATATATATATATCGATAAATACAACTTTTTATTTGTTTTCATGGTTT
Organism: Chiridota heheva; assembly: GCA_020152595.1. NCBI lineage: Eukaryota > Metazoa > Echinodermata > Holothuroidea > Apodida > Chiridotidae > Chiridota > Chiridota heheva. Next base: position 1,265,077 of record JAIGNY010001918.1, on the reverse strand, counting down.
GTTGCATATTTTCTTCCAATTAAAGTCTTTAAAAGTTTTTTTTCTATCGCTCGACAGATCTTTATAATATTATTTTATTCATCAATGTGTGTGTTCTCTTTTTACTCAGTGCCATTTTTCTATTACACCTCTGAAGTACGGGCACATTGTCAGAAAGTTTTTGTGCGAATCACAAAAATATTCCATGAATAATTGCCTTGCAGTTATGCCCTTTTTTTAATGACCCATTTTTTAATAACCACTTTTTACTGATCACTATTTTCTGATTACTGGCAAAACAGTGATATTCTTTTATAGGGTTCACCCAAAACTCAACGCACTTATTATTAAACCCAGTGCCGGATTTACGCATAAGCTAACTAAGCTACAGCTTAGGGCCTCGCCTAATTGAGGGGCCTCAAAATAAATTGGAAAAATAGAAAAAGTACTACATAATTTGGGTTGGCTAATATCATGCATTTTTATACCATGGTAAATCATAATAACTTGATAAAAATGTAAATAACATATTTTATCTAAATGTCATTAAGTGTCATTAATAAGTCTTAAAAATTGGGTAATTAAAGCCAGGAAATGCGCTAGATTGCATTAGAATCGACCAAATTACGATAGCTTCCAGGGGCCCTAGGCGGGCCCCTGGACCCCACGCCTACAACGCAAAGCGTTACCTACATCGAGGCCTCTTCATAATTCCAAGCTTAGGGCCTCCATAGGTCTAAATCCGGCACTGATTAAACCATATGGGAGAAAACCATTTTTCCCTTCTTCAATTTCTATCAAAATTAATCATCAGAATTTCATGAGATTTTCAGAAATAAAAAGGGCATTCCTTTTAACATTTAACCCCACCTTCAAATTTGTCAAAATATTGATCGGAACCCCTTAAAAAGGGGGCTAAACATTGATGCATGTTCAATAAGTTGGCTTCTACAACTTAACATTTTAAATGTAGAATTACTTCAAAGCTACTTACAATCAAAGTAAAAAAATTGTTTTCCAATAATGATTATTTCCTGCACCTACCTGAAATTGTATGTGATTATAAGTGATACAACTGTACAATGAAATGTTGTAAAAATCAAGTTACTGAACAAGGATGCATTGCAAATTATTGCTAATGTTTAGCACCATTTTCAGATTTTTTTTTGGTGTTGAAATTTTGAAGGTGGGGTTAGATATATAAAGTGATTTTCTTTTAATTTCGGGAGTTTTCGGGAAATTCTGATGGTTATTTTCTTAAAAAGTGCAAAACAAAATTCGTATTTTCTTCCATTGAACGTAATGATGAGCGCCCTTATCGTTGAGTTTCGGGTGAGTCCTATATACTACAGTTTCGTACAGAAAGCGAGTGACATCAGGAAATGAATTTTCTGGGCTGATAAATTGCTAATTGCTTGATCGCATCAAGTGCCAAACTACTAGTTGCTATTGCTTATAATCTAATAACGCACACTATTCAGCTATTCCGTTTGATTCTACGTTCACATCTATTCCTTATTAGTCAACCGGTCATGGCCATTTCTTGGCAGCAAAATGTCATTAATTCTACATGTACTCATATTCCATGTTTTTTGTAGTTTAATCTTGCATATGAAAATTGTGTGTCATATGGATATTCGACCTATTTCATGGTAAGACATGGAAAGTCCACATATTGTATGATTGTTGGTTAAAAGATAATTATAATGAAACTGATAGATAACTTGTACCACCTAGATATCACATTTCAATGAATAATCTGGTATATAGAGCAGATCCTGTACCATACAAGAATAATTGCAATCATATTATTTTCATTCAATCAATTTGAAAAGTGCTCCGGGCTGAGGCCCTTGTCACATTATTCATAAACAAAAACATAATATAAGAGGACATTCAAAGACAAGGAATAAACTCACAAAACACAACAAACAATAATGTGAGAACAGAGAAATATTTAGATAGGATTTAAAACATATTTTGTCGATTCCTCAAAGCAAATTTAAATAAAGGAATTAGGGAATGCTAAAGAGATTTTGAATTGAAATTAAACAAGGACTTTTAACCGTCGACTTGACAAAATATTATTCTTTCAGTATTAATCCGAGAAAAAGTGATTTCGTAGGCTATTGTAAAAAGAATGAAAAATGAACTTCGTTGTCTATATCCATGTAACAAAAACGACAAATTATTTCGTTTAAGGACACATTCTTTAATCTGCCCAAATTGACCTCAACTTCTAATAATTCGCACCTCAGCTTGGCTATACACTTTCTTAAATAAAATTCATTAGGTAAGAGTGTGATTCCACATAATGTCCATGCTTTATTTTCTTATACATGCGAAGGCTTTTTGGTTCGTTTACACTAGATATCCAACCTTGCCTATCTATGTCAAGGAGGCTTTGTTTTAATTGAAGTAGGAAATTACTTTCGTTAAAAAGTGGCTGATTATTCCACGCATGCTCAAAACCGATAGCGCAAAGAAGACATTTTACATCAAGTGCCCAGCAAGGAATATTATCGTCGGCCAAACTACATTTTTCTTTATACCATAATCTTGAATATATCTTATCATTATGCTTTATAACATTAAACCATTAACTGCTGTTTTAGAGCAGTTAAATAATACAGAGATGGTCTACCCAACTCCCCCAAAGGCAACGTGGATTCACTGTTCTTTGTGGCAGTTCTAACATATACTTGTAAAACTGATTATAGGTACGTATTGTACATTATTCATAAGTATTAATGCCCCAAAGTTCAGCCCCATAACTTATATTACGTACACAAATTCCGTCACAAATTAGCAAAGTATTGCTTACAGGTAAATCGGGTAATTTACCCAATCAAAAAGACCTCCGTGGCCTGGTAGCAGTGCACTAAAGCTTCAGTTTTCTAATCTAGCGTCCCGGGTTTGATTCCCGGCGGGTCTCCAACCAGTGCTCCACGACTGGTTAATAAAACGGCCGTGGGCGTCTTGACGTAAATACTCCAATGGAGGTCTGTTGGGACGTTATAAACCATGGTAAACCAAACTAACTAAAATTTTCTTTAAACCAAAGATTACTTTGTTAGCAGAACTACCCAAATTCTCGTGTGCTGCCCTCCATTTACCCTCAGGGGTAAACATCATTCCAAGATAATTATAACTACTGACATTCTCAAGTCTACACTTCTGCAGATACCACCTATCTGTTTGGCTAAATATCCTCCCCTCATACGCACTATTGTTTTAGACTTCTTAGTATTAACAGATAAATTGTTAGCTTCACAGTTAGTAGTTATCACATCAAATAATTTCTGTAGGGTTGGCCGATATTACTACAAGATCGTCAGCGTACAACAAACATTTGATATTGGTATCACCGAGAATACGAATACCACTATGGGTGCAATTATTCAAATACCTCTCAATGTCATTAAAAAAAACATCACAAACAGTAACGGTGGTAAGTTACACCCTTGTCTAACACCCTTTGTACAACGGAACGTAGGGGTTAACATTCCAGGAGCAACCCGAAAAACTGGTTACTTTGAAATGCCCCCAAAATTGTATTACGTCAAAGCATGAGCCTACACATTTGACTAGCCCACACTAAACGTATGGGATTTCTCATTTTCCGCTCCGGATTGTCCAAAATTTCACTGGTTATCCAGAAATTTTGGAGACGTATAATAAATAGATATTAAAAACATTTGGCCGCTGCTTTTTGAAATTCACGGTCGTCTTTTTAAGAAAATAAATAGAAAAGATTATGAGCAATATCTATTTAGCGGAAAATGATAAACTTGATAAGTTTAGTTTGGGCTAGTCAAATGTGTTGGCTCATGTCATGACGTAATACATAAAAGTACCTAATTTTTTTGGTATTTTAAATTACCCAGTTTTTCGGGCTGCTCCCGGACTGGTTAAACCATTGCTACAGTGAACACACGCGTATACATTGGAAGTAAGATCCTTAGGAACCTTCCTTGTATACACATACCGAATAATTTGCGAAACAGAATCGCACAATTTACATTATCAAAAGCACCTTTGAAGTCAATGAAAGCTGTGTACAGCTTCCCTTTCGGTTTGCTAGGAGTTTTTGTTATCAAAGCATGCAAAACGAAACAACTATCAATTGTAGAGAACTGATTCCTGAATTATTAAAAATTTATTTAAGTACACCTACTCTTTTTTTTTTAAATTAATAAGCAAATAAACAATGTGAAATTAATCACTGGGTGCACACAATTCTTCCCGTCCACTTGCTCTATGGCGATCCGCCCACGTTGGTTATTGAAACCGAATGATTTTCAAAATTTAGTCTGCTAATAAATTTAAGAAAATTTCATTGAATTATTATTTAAGCCACTAGGGAATATCGCCTGGGGGAAACCAGCAAGTCCTACTATGCTTGCCGACCGTGTGAAGCCCTGCAGACTTGCATGCTATGCAATGAATGAGACGTAGTGGCGTGACAAGAGCACGCATGGTTCAAGGAGTGGCACTTACAATAAGTCACTGCGAGAGCGGAGAGGAGAAGCACCGATTTGCGGTCCTCTTCCTCTCCGCCTCCTACTCTTCCACCACGCTCAGCAGCACTCCATATGGAGCCTCCCGTGTCAAGCAGACAAACACACACCCAGTGAGCCACAAAAGTTGAACTAAAATTTCAGTAAACAACTGTTGTCTGTTTGACCAATGCGAAGCTGTGAAGTACATATTATGATGCCTAGTAATTTCTACAAAATTCATCAACGTAGTACATTACATGAGCAAATGGACAAATATTTTAGTGTTAAGTGCATGTAACATATTTCATAAATTAAACAAAAATGAATCCAATATTTAAGAAAGAGGCAATTAATTTTTACAGATATACATTCAAGTTGTCTTTAATTTGCAAGTATGAAATCACATCACATTCCACTAGTCCACAGTACATGTTACTTTTAACGCACTGGGCAAAATCTATCAAATGCAATTACTTCTAAATAAAGTACGGACAGATGGAGTAAGATTTTAAAACATGTTTTACACCATTTTGTTTCTGCGGGGATTTCTGCAAAATCCCTTTATCATATAAATGAAGTTTCTCGGGAATATTCTTTTGACTTTCATATATAACCTTGTGTGCATTGACCAATGGCGTAGTTCAATCAAGCATGCATGATTCTTTTTAATGAGTATATGTTGAAATTACAATTCCTGACATCGTAGAATCACAAAATGACTTAATGTAGAAATCTTAATTCTTAGTAAGCATACTAAGAGAGAGAGAGAGTTGAACACACAATTACAATGACGGGGTCGTCGCCTGCGTATTCGGTTATGATAGTACAAATGCTATCACGGAACGCTTAATACGACCCGGACGAGAACACAGGTACGACGTACGGACAGACATAACATCGACAACCAAGTCAATGTCCACGGCCTTTGATAACCAGTTGTGGTGCACTGGCGTGTCTACCCACCCCAGGCTTGAACCCAGGGCCTCGTGGTCTGTAGACAGGTATAATAACCGCTACACCACAGTAGGTAGATAGTAAGCATATTAGAGAGAGAGAGAGAGTTGAACACACAATTACAATGACAGGGTCGTCGTCTGCGTATTCGGTTATGATAGTACAAATGCTATCACGAAACGCTTAATACGACCCGGACGAGAACACAGGTACGACGTACGGACAGACATAACATCGACAACCAAGTCAATGTCCACGGCCTTTGATAACCAGTTGTGGTGCACTGGCGTGTCTACCCACCTCAGGATTGAACCCGGGGCCTCGTGGTCTGTAGACAGGTATGATAACCGCTACACCACAGTAGGTAGATAAACCTACGGTATATATATATCTATGCATCATGTTAACCTACTTCACAAAAGTAGCGTTTTCCACTAAGTTTCTGTTTGCTACTGGAAAAAGACAAATTAAACACTATAGCAATTGATTTAAAATTGATTTATATTTAGCATCTGAGGAAATTATTACACATCATTCATAATGCTTTACCTTTGGAGGAAGCTGCAATAATAGTATTGATGAATTTTCAACTCCGCCTCTTTTAACATTGGACGACTGTACTTACAAACAACCAAGCAAAGGGGTTATTGCCCCATACCATATTTACCGAAGACGAATGCCTAATACTTACTTATCCTTGTTGTAAACTGGTCTCAGTTCTGACTGGTGTGAATACTAGCCAGTATTAAAACAGTGAGAGGGTCTGAGAAGGTCCTAGACCTCCTCCCAAGACGAAGTATATCAATTTAATCCGTTTCTGAGGGCAATTTTGTTTTTTAAAAGCACAACAAAAAATCTTAGATTAACCAAATTTGTGAACATTTCCTCGGAAAATGTGTTTGTGTGTGCGTGCGTGTGTGTGTGTGTGGAGGGGAGGAAGGGGGGTGTGGGGGGGGGGTCCGATCCCATTCCCTCATGGCTACACCACTGTCTCTATCGTCAGTTTCTCAACAATAGTTAATGCATTTTTTATGCATTTTTATGAAGAAAAATGTTTTCCTTTACAGTGTAAGGTACATGAGCAAATGGACAAAACATTCCCTTGTTGGGTGCATGTACCTATTTTATAGATTGAACGAAAATTAAATTCAATAATTTAAAATGTGGCAAATAATTTAAAAAGAAATACATGTCAGTTGTCTTGAATTTGCAAGTATGAAATCACAATCCATATTGCATGGTACTTTTCAACACACTGGTCAAAATCTATGAAATTACTCCTACATGGAGTATGGAGTAAGATATCAAAACATGTATGTTTTCACACCAATTTGTTTTTGTGGAGAATTTTGTAATCTAGTCTTCTATTATATAAATGAAGTTTTATTTCGAAATACGTTGGTGGTAATGTGATTATAATGTGTTAAGTGGAGGCAAAAAAAGCTCGGATTGAGCCAGAACCTCAGACTAGTCAGGCATATAAAATGCAGGTGACTAGTAGTAGTAACGTTGATACAGATGCAATAGGCGAAAGGCCTGGTATCACTGAGGAAATAGGCGGCAAATCCACCATGTACTGGTCGGGGAAAATCAGTAACACTAGGCCGCTGAAACCATACGGGACAGGCATGGCTGGTGGCAAAGCAAAGGGGGGTAAACTTTGTCAGCGAAGGGCAAAAGCCTTAAAAAGAAGAAGGATACCTACGTTTCTGAAACATTGTCAGAAGGTACGAGTACGGATGAAAGATTCCATAGACTAGAAGGTCTTATTGAAGGTTTGATTAGTTCCATGTATGGCCAAGCTGGCCAACAAGAAGAACTTTATGAAACGAAATTTCACAAGGATACTGATTCTCAGTTTGTTAAAACTGATGCAGATACTGCCATTAATGGACTTAATGCTTCAGGAAATACTGTGCCTCATCAGGAGGCCCAGTAGGATGATAAAAAAAAAGAGCAAATATGGGTTGCCTCAAGATTTGCTAGCCCCGATGATGTGGGAAAGCCACTTTCGGAAAAAACTTGCAACCAGCCCCAATTATTTGACTTCAACCAAAGTGAAAGAGAAGCAGATAACTGAAAAGTGCTCTAGATATCCCAACCCGAAAATTGCAACCACATGGAGGTACCGAAGGTAAACCCGATGATTTGGGACAACCTAAATTCCAAGACAAGGACTATGGACCTAAAGCTTCAACGCTGTAGGAAACCACTGATAAAAGGACTTACAGCTTTCTTGGCTACACTTGAAGACAAAGAACTATTTGAAACGAAACAAGATGGCCTCGCGACATTACCTTTCACTCGCCATTACTTCATAAAATGAAAATCAAACTTCGAATAAGGTAAGTTCTCGTTTAATCTTCTCATTTCACGGGAATATTCCTTTGACTTGTTAGTAGAAGCTGCATCATGTTAACCTACTTCACAAAAGTAGCATTGTTCAATAAGATACCGTTTAATACTTTAAAAATGACAAATTAAACACTACCGTCTGATTTAAAATTGGTTTCTATTTAGCATCTGAGGAAAATAGTACATATTACACATCATACAAATTTAGTTACCTTTGAAGGAAGCTGAAACAATTTCATTGATGAATTTATAATTCCATCTCTTATAAAATTGGACAACTGCACTTACAACCAACCAAATAAAAGGGGTATTGTTCTTTACCATATTTACTGAAGACGAATGTCCGATACTCACTTATCCTCTTAACAACTCCAATCACTATTTCAAAACGTAACAGTTTATCTAATGTAAAACTGTTAAAAATGAAATATAAAAGAAACAACACGCGAAAAAACAGGTACATTAATATCTTATTTCGCTGAGGAGATCTTCAATTGAAACTTCTGTCTCAGTTGTGTAGAAATGACTGGTGTGAAAGTCTACCGTAGAAGGTGACTCCCCCATCGTGACTTTCTTAACAATTGATATTGCATTCTTTATGCATTTCTATGAAGAAAATCATAGTTTTCTTTAACAGTGTAAGGTACATGAGCAGATGGACAAAGCATTTGATTGTTAAGTGCATGTACCCTATTTCATAAATTAAACAAAGAATGAATCCAATTATTTAGAAAAAAAGCAAATAATTATCAAAGAAAAACATTGAAATTGTCTTGAATTTGCAAGTATGAGTCACATTGACCTCAGTGAAAGGTCACTTTTCAACACCCTTATAACAATCTTTACATTCAATAACTTCTAAATGAAAAATGGGGTAAGATTTCAAAACATACATGTTTTTACGCGGGGATTTCTGCAATAGTCGTTTATCATAAAAATGAAGCTTAAGTGGAATTATTCTTTTGACTTCAATACATAATCTGCCTTGCGTGTATTGGCCGAAGGGATATTTAAATCTGGCTTGCATGATTTTGTTTAATGAGTATATGTTACAATAAAAAATCCTGACATCGTACGACACGATGTAGAATTACAAAGAATGGCTTAATGTAAAAATATTAATTGTTAGTAAACAAAGCTACAACTATGTATAGTTATGCATCAAGTTAACCTACTTCACAAAAGTAGCAGTTTTTTAATAAGTTTCCGCTTAATACTTACAAAAGACAAATCAAACACTACCATCTGATCTAAATTTGATTTTTTTTAAGCATCTGAGGGAAATATTACACATCTTACAAACTTATTTACCTTCGGAGGAAGGTGTAATAATATTCTTGATGAATTTTCAACTCCGCCTCTTTTGATATTGGACGACCTGTACTTACAAACATCCAAACAAAAGAGTTATTGTCACATGCCATATTTACCGAAGACGAATGTCCGATACTCACTTATCCTCTTAACAGTTTATCTAATGTAAAATGGTGAAAGAGAAATATAAGAGAAACAACACGCGGAAAAAACAACTACCTTATCATCTAGTTCCGCTGAGGAGATATTCAAGTTGAAAGTTCTGTCTCAGTTGTTTTGAAACGACTGGTGGGAAAAGTCTACTGCAGAAGGGTGACTTCCCCATCGAAAGTTTTTCAACAAGTGTTAATGCACTCAGGGCCACACAGAAAATTGCGAGGCCTTGGGTATCCGGGGCAAGCTAACATATCTCACTACATTCCAAAGAGCAAAACAAAATATCTTTGTGGCTATTGTCAAGCATGGGTTTTTGCCGATTTTACTCCTGTAGTTATATTTTTTTTGTTCATTTTGCTTTGATATACTGAGGTACGGTACATTTGGGGGTCCGACGCAACTCTGCCGCCCCCTCGGCAGCATGTCTTGCTGCCCTTTTCTTTTGCTAATTTTTTTCAAACGTTCTTCAGGTAGGAAATTTAAAGTGCCTTTCTAAATTCTGTTATATTACTTTCCTGTCATATCCAAAATTCCAGGAAAACATATAACATAATATACAGTCTTCGAGTTATGTGACGTTATGACTAGTGTGATTTCAGTCGTATCTGCACATTGTCAAATGGGACTAGAATATCTTTTCACGAAATAAGATTATTGAATGCTTTATTCCCAATAATGTTTCTTATGAAGTTATCTCTCATTATAAGATGAACTTGCTTGACCACTAAACTGATCCTTTGAACCTCACGTTATAAACATTCATTTAAATTGCTTGAAATTGTATTAATTTTCAATATCTTACATTTTTGCATTTTTCAGATGTAGTTTAAGATCGCATCCAGCGTTCAACGTTTACCAATTTCCTGTAAAAGAAAAGAAAAACAGGGACCGTAATTATTTTGATAATAAACAGTCTTATACACCTTAACCGAAGCGCGCAGCCAGCTCAACACTTATTATTCCATTTGCTGTTTTGCGGTAACACGACTTAGTTTTCAAGACTTCTAATAACCTTTCTCCCAATGTATAGGCGTCGCCTCAAAGATAAATAAATAAACAAACAAGAAGCCTTATATGTGTTATATAAATAAAAAACAAACATAGCAGACCTGTTCTGAATAGCAATGAAATGTTCATGACAAAATTCCAAGGTTTCCGCAGCATACATGTATAACGGTGCAAAGCGACTTCACTGCAACCACGACTATGTTCAGATATTACATGATGCTTAAACACTATCAACGATTTTTTTCTTCTAATTGTAATCATAACTCTTAACTAGGCGTTTGAATAAATTTACCAAAACAGAAACTAAAAATTAAAGGAATAGAAAGAATGTTCGAATGTGCATTTATTTTCAAGGTAAATCCTTGTATATTCGCTTCAGTGCTACGATGAATTAAAAAACATATGTTGATTCAACAAAAGAATTTGAATCTTATAAACAACTAATCATACCACAATTCAAACATAGTTTCAATAGGATAACTTATTAGGTGAGAGAGTTGAACACACAATTACAATGACGGGGTCGTCGCCTGCGTATTCGGTTATGATAGTACAAATGCTATCACGAAACGCTTAATACGACCCGTACGAGAACACAGGTACGACGTACAGACAGACATAACATCGACAACCAAGTCAATGTCCACGGCCTTTGATAACCAGTTGTGGTGCACTGGCGTGTCTACCCACCCCAGGCTTGAACCCAGGGCCTCGTGGTCTGTAGACAGGTATAATAACCGCTGCACCACAGTAGGTAGATAATACTTCAGATAATAATTCAGTTTACTTATTAGGTAAATTAATTTACCTTAATATGGTAAATTGTTTAGATGATGAAGGTGTGACGTCATTCACCAACATACATCAGGAATAGACATCAGGCTTTAATAGACCAGCATTAAATTGTCCGTAAGTGCTTCTTCCAAATTTGTTCAGCCACATTTCGGAAAGCTTCAGGTCTAATTTTCTAAAATGTTATTTAGAATAAACAATTTCACCCGGTCGGCAAAGAAATTATGATAAAAAAATAGAAAATACTGGACGCAGGGGCGTAGCTAAGAAATTTTATTTGGGGTGGGGGATGTGAATGAATATTTCCCGACAAAATATTTGACCCCGGCATTAATGCTAGTGCGAAGCGCTAGCCCAAACGGCGTGGGGTCCAGGGGCGATTTTAGGCATTTTATGGCTGATATTTTATCTAAAATCAACACAGATTTACCCGGTAATATCATCCTAAAACAGCAATGAAACTTAACTCTTTAGGCTCCTATACGTTTCCATTTTGCATGGGGACTTTTGTTTTAAAAACTGAAACACTGGTGTTTATTTAGGTACCATTTCTTAAAACAAACAGCTTCGTATTACCACGGGGTTATCTCTACAAACTGGCTCTTGTTAACTTTATCATATGTACCAGTCAGCTTGTTCACAATTGATGATAAAAGCTATTGGTGTATGGAAATCTTATTCAAATATTGCAACACCTCATTCCCGACATTCATAATAGATCACCATTTCAAGTTAAGTATGCCTTTATGTTTGATAATTGAATATTCATGTCTGTATGTGACTCAACATTCAACATGCGTCATTCAACTTGCTAGTAAGTTGCACAAACTATTTTTGCATAAATCCTGGACACTTGTGATGAATTCCATAAAACTAAAATAATTAACAACATCAACGAGATCTAGAATTGTAGCTAGGCTCGTGTGCCCCTGTCAGAGCCTGATTACTATGGAGCACTGCAGGGGGCAACTGCCCCGTGGCCCCAAAATGCGTGTATAATTTCGAGCATAATTTTCAGAAATTATGCCAAGGAAATTGTATTCCTGTAGTCCTTGAAAAGTTGAAATTCAACCTTAAATTGATAAAAAAAAAAAAAAAAAAAAAACACAGGTCCCTTCAAATGTGTAGGTACTATTTACAAAAAACAACAATTTTTTAAGTATAAGTTTTCGACAATGGCGGAAATAAATAAAATGCCCAATTTTTCATTCCAAATTTAATATAAAACTAATGAAAGGACCCCACACCTAAGATATAAGAGACCCCCATCTCTAGCTTTGCCATAGGGCCCCCATCAACCCATAATCAGATATTCTACAGCTTAAATTCAACGTGATGCAAGAGGTGTATCTTGAATAGACTTTTACAAAACTGACAACTTTTCTTGAAAGTAATTCTCCATAAATATAAAAGACGACTGATGCAGCTGCGGCTGCCACAAACGGATTAACTGGGGCATTGACAGTTTCAAATGGTATATGCACTCCTTTTAAAAATAGATCCTTATGATATTTCACATTATGGTTTTTCCGAATATCATCATCAAGTTGTCAGTTACACAGTCTACATTGTAACTTAGTTCTGACAGGGTTTTTGGCGTTTTTTTCCCCCCATCCCGACCGTGACAAAACTTGCTTTCTCGTAGTTGTTATACCAGGATAATATGATTATACCATTCGAATAAACGAAATTTACGTAGTTGATGAAAAGTGTGACTGAGAGATCCTCTTCAGCTCTACCTGCCAACTTGCAGCGACCACAAGTTGCCATGGTTATAAGGGATGAGGGTGTTATTTGATCTCTTATCAGTCGCTTCATTGGTTGAAACAATTGTTTCAATTGTGATTTAATTCAACAAGTTCTGCAGTCTTATACAGACATAAAGTTAGTTGATGTGATTTTTTTCTTCTGTAAATTGAGAACAAAGAGATTTAAATGTGCATTGATTAGCGATAAACATGAGTTGACGAAGTTTCGTTTTTAAAGTTATAAATGATTCAATTTCCCGACAAAGTTCAAATTTCCCCGACATAACTATTTTTGGCATGGCTTTCATTTCTGATTATTCATCTCGTTGCGGAAGATCAGTGAAAATTTACCGACAAAGTCACAATTTTCCCGACAAAAATTTCGATTGGGGAGGGGGAGGGGTAACATCCCACACCGCGAGGTCGCTACGCCCCTGACTGGACGCCCGCTTTAAAGTGTATGTTTATCTACCAAAAGTGGCCGTTGCATAGAACAGTATTTCTTTTGTATTTTCAAATCATAAATTGAAAAAAATGTGAATTACACTTGGAACTGAATGAATCACAAGCGTGCACAGCATTAAACCCGTTGAGTCTTAATAATGTATCGCAACGCATGGATAGCAATCATGTCTTATCGTATTCATCACTTTCTTCAATTTTCTGCACCCAACATCTTCATTCTCGTAAATCATTGTTAAATATTCATCTAAAATTTAAAACAAATGTGTCTTTTGTCCCCGAGTATTCGTATCGACCCACGTGACTTGTATATAATACACGGATGGCTAATGTTTTAAATTACAAATCGTTATAGTAGACCAGCGAAATGCCACATCAATCGTGGAGGTCTGCGGCGGCCTCTAATACCGTCACATCATACATCCCATGAAGAAAGAAAGATTTATCGCGTTACCCTAACGTATCAATCACATTGACATAATACACAATGAAAATATATATAAGTTATGAGTAGGACACTGGGAAGCTTGTAATTGATGATGTGACGCAAAGGAAGCACGCTTCGCTAGGTTCACACTTCTTCTTTTTTTATTATCACAGGAAAATTCCCACAGGGTGCATAAAATTACAAAGAAAAATACGATGGTAACCATCACATAGGTCACTCATTCAACTTGGTGATGTAATTTCAGGACAGTTTGATTAATTATTGCTCAGCAGACTGCTTTAAATTAGTTTATTAGTTTGAACGGTCTTTTGACCAACATTATAGTTCATGTTTTCAGTTTTCATTACAGTAGACTACAGTACCGAGGAAGGAGATATATTTGTGTACGAATATATGTAGCCTATTCACCCGTTTTAAAGGAAAGGTATCGTGCCGTAATTACGCTCAGGGGCGAATGCCGCCGAGCTGTTAACGTCACTTCCGGTTTTCAATTTTCGCCATTGATCGTGAAAAATATGTGGATGTTATCGATCACACATTTGCCGTACCGAATATAGGCCTACATATGTTATTGATAACATCACTGATTTCTCACAATCAATAAGGAAATTGAGAACCGGAAGTGACTTTAACAACTCGACGACGTCACTTTTGAATTTATTTATAGGACGAGACCTTTTCTTTAAATTTAGCTGTGTTTGAGGTACCTTAGAAAATAAAAGTTTTACTATTCAGCTAGAGTTTGAACATCATGTGGAACAATGCATTACAAGTGCAAATATGAAAATTGCAACATCAATGTATTACATCTCCACACCTACGAACAGGCAAACAACTATAATGTTGGATCAGCTGTCGTATCATGCGTAACACCTGTTTCAGGCATGCTTGCAAATGAGACTATGCAATCTAATCTCTTATTAGTTGTGTATTTAATGAGAATAGGTATTATCATGTGTGGAAAACTTCCAAAGCTGAACTTAGCAAATTTGTTAAAAAAATCCTATCATCATTGTATGACACTTTGGTGTGTGATCTATTATGACACGACTGTCATTCCTGTCATACAAATGTGAGATCATAGTATACTACTCATTCTATGCTATTACAACCATACAATCCTCACACCTGAGAATATCTTAAATGGAGTCCCCATGGATGGCCAAAGCACCACAAAAAATGTAAATTATCGGAACAACCAAGAAAATTTATCAATAGATGTAAGGAACACTGACCTAGAGAATAATGACACATTTTTCATACCTGAAGCAAGTTGTGACCAAATTAAATGAGAAAACTCAAATCAAAAATGGTTCAGGAAAAACAAATATAAACACACCTTCTAAAGTGTGAAGAACATAGTATACTAATTAATCATTCAATGGAACTCGAATTGAACCGCGACGACCATACTAAAACCTCGGAATTACTGTCGCAGCTCAATTAACGTCTGTGAGTTACGAAATAAGCCACACCCACCATGGCAACGCGGTAACCTGGTAACTAGGTGGGGGCAAACAATCCAAATCCGCAATCGTGCATTACCAATGCATTGCCATTTTGATGTTCGCGAGGCCTGCCGCAAGCTTTGGTCCATTTACGGCACTTCTCCGGATCTTTAGCAATTTTTCTTAGCAAAAAGAATAAGCAAAATTCAGTTAGCTAAGTGTTCTGGGTAACAGCAAACAGATTTACAAAGCCCGCAGCGGGCCCGTAAGCGCAATTTTTGTTGACCATTTTACCGGCACTCAGTCTGTTTGTGCATAAATTTGTTTTGTACAGTAAATTGCATTGACTATATGAGCGCGCACCGGTAGCTAGTTGTACTGTAGCAGTACCGCGTAGGATGTTTGCCCCCACTTAGTTACGCAGATTTTGTTGCTAGGTAAATTCATGCGGTGATTTGTTGAAAAAGCTGTCAATCATCTAACTCGGACAGGTTAATTCTATTTACGACGCACCGCAAATAGTTAACTTTCAGTCAGCATAATTTACACAGCTAAAGTGCTTTTTCGTGTATTGAAGTCTCAAATTGAATCGTCGCGGCTTAATTCGAGTTCATTTACAACTTAACAAACTATCGCGACTTTAATTTGGTCGTTGCGACTTAAATCGAATTACGACGCACCGTAATTAGTAAGCCTCGGCAAACATAATTAAGCGTCGCAATTTCGCCGTGACGATAAGTCAGGCTGCTGAGGCTTAAATCGAAATGTAGAATTAAAGTCGCATCTTAAATTGCGAGGCTTAATCATGATCGCTGAGGCCTTAGTTTTGTGGTGGGTCGTAAATAGAATAAAGCCACAGCCTAAGTAGATTTATGCCGCGGCGCAATTCCAAAGTTTTGACCGGCACGTGCTTCCATAATCATTCCCCACGGTCAAAGCACCACTCACTGAAGAATGTAAGCTCATTTCTCATTTTCTGCTAGCTTGCAAACATTAGAATCAAACAGCCAAATGAGTTTGGCAATTACTTTATTTTCAGCATTTTGAGTGAAACTACAAAATAGTACAACTGCAGATTAGAATCAGCGCACGAGAATTGTGCGAACACAATTGCTAAATATGTTCTACTCAAAACAAAAAATGCTTCGCACACTTTATATACAATCTTTTTTAAATATCATGAACTGAACCAACATGTATGTTGTTAGAACTCGTGATATAAAAGATCTCATCTAATTAATGTTAAGCATCATAGAACGCAATCCCATCCCTTTATCCAAACAACAAGGAAAACCAAACTTATGGCACATGCTCAGCTGCTCATGACGTAATTGTTGGACACGCATCTCTTAACTTGTGATACTCCTCACTGAATGTATGCTTCAAGCTGTAAATAGATTTTAAACGATCGGAAATTAAGTTTGAAATAATTTGACATCCTTTATCAGATGTGGGTCTTATCATGTGTGGAAAACTAGCGACGCTGAACGCAGCAAATCTGTATAAAATCATCCTAGCATTATTCTATGACTTAATTTTTCATTTAGTTGGTAACGAAAAACAGTAGTTGTGATATTTTCTCTTTTTGAAACCCCAGTTACACATAAAGATGTTGGATTGGATGTTTCCAATGATGTTCATTGATCTAGTCATTATATGAAATGTTTGGAGGATACTTGTTTTGGGAGAAAATAAACTTCCGAATGTTTGACTAACACTGCGGATATTCCAAGAATCGAGGGTGTTTGGAGATGGTTGGGAAGAAAGAGATGATGGATCTACGGTCAGACAATTCGATCTTGTGTAAAAGGGCAAAAATTTCAAATTAATGTAATAGTGTTAGCGTATGCTTTTACTTCCTGTAATTTATTGCAAGTTTCAGCGAATCATCATGTGACACGTAGTCACAGTTTGAAGTTGACCAAAGAGTTATCACGGATTAATATTCGGCGTTTTAGCTTTTCGCAAAGGGTTGTTAATGAGTTGAATGGTTTGCTTGAATGGGGTCTTAGTTTAAATTCTGTTCACAATTTCAACATTGATAAGTATAAGACTAGTTCTTTACAATCTCTGGGCACCTGATGTTGTTCATTTCACTTTTGTAGTGATGGTGTTGATTTGGCATTTTTTTTATGGGGTGACTAACCTTTCTTAATTCGTCTTCTTGTTATGTTATTTTTGAAAAAGTCTACTGCAGAAGAGCTATGCGTAACCTGCACCTTCTTAGCAATGGTTAATGTGTTACATTGGAAATGAATTGTTTTTTGTTACTTAAAAAAATATTTCTACAAAAACATTTGTAGGTGGTTATTATATTCGTAAACTCTAAACTCTCTCAATGCAATGACATATCTAATAGATGTATTTAGTCATAAAATGTATTGTAGACCTATAAGATAGTCATGAATGCTAATGTTTTTCATGGTAAGTGTAGTTTCCAAACCATATACCCGTCTTATTGTAGAGTTCTGGACTGCTGGATGTCGTGGAACGAAATACCGACTGACCTGCTTTAGATGAACAAACTGCGTTCTAAATATAGTGTCACATTGATGAAATTACTGAGCTAAATTTGTGTCTCTGAGTCAACATTCGTCGGAAACATGTGTTCTCGATCAGTCACTTTACATATGGTCAATGACCCAATGGCTATTTACCAGTATGTAAGAGAGAACTAGAGCGTAAACGCGCCATGATTGCAATCGTCTGCCTGCACGATGTAACATCTTATCAAGATATATTTCATAATTGATCAGTTGAAATCTACGTGGAATTTACCACACTACGCCGAGAATAGGTCGATGGTCCGGCTGCCCTATGTCTCCGCCATTAATTGGGGAGGGAGATTATCGAATGATTCCTCCAATGTGTAAAGAAAACAAACAAAATGGGCATCACTACGTACTGCGGATGTCTTGCTATTTTACATGTCATAATGTATTCAAAGTCAAAATAAGTCGAAAGAACAGAATGGGTTTTGTTTGGTCCCTCGCAACTGTATTAGAAGCTCACATCTCTCAGTTTGCCCCGACGCCCCTGGGATATAATACAATAAAATATGGACAACACAATAGATGCATGTGGAGAAATCAATTACTTAATTACCACAATATTCTGATATCATTTAAAATAACACACGCACACATACCATCGCATCTAAAAATAAATGCATAATTTGATAGGCATGGTGTAAAATATCTTCACCCATTTAAATCGAAAACTCCTAGTGATGATCTGGAGAATGTTTTAGTTAAAAGGAATGAACACAAGATTAATTTTTGTTCTACTTGCTTTCATGGGTAACATAACTGAGTTATATAGATTTGCATGTGCTCTCTTTCCCTAGCAGTCTAGGTGCCGAGTCTGGAACAGATATTGGCAATCATGGCCCTCAAGTCACTTCTGTTTAGATCTAAGCGCATAAACTTATTGTTACTTTGGCTGTTGTTGGTTGCCCAGTTGTTTAAGCTTTGGATATATTTGACTCGCTGCCTTCCTCTGCTTCTTTTGCCTTCAATTTTTCCACAAATGCAAGCTGTTCTAACCAAACCCTCCCAATAAACATGCCCAAAAATGTCATCTTTCTCCTTCTGATGGCATTGAATAGGGACCTGTCCATGCCTGAAGCTATCGGGACATCATCATTTATTTTCCTTTCTGTACAAAATATTATCAACATCCTCCTAATGAACCACATTTCTGTTGCTTCTAATCTTTTCTTGATGTCACTGGTAATTGTCCAGCATTCAAAGCCATAGAGAAGAATATACCATACATATGACTTCAAGACACGGACTTTCGTGTTTATCCCAATATTTCTATTCTTCAGAATTGGATTAATTTTTGTAAGCATGTTTTTGGCAATTGGAATGCGTTTTCTAACTTCGCTAATGCACCGACTATCTGATGTTAATGTGTAGCCCAAGTACTTAAACTGTTGTACTTGTTTAATTATTTCTCCTTTGCTTCGTATTCTACATAATAAGTTTATGGCTTTTTTGAAACCAGCATACATTATGTTTTCTTTACATTTAGACACAGCCCTCTCTTTTCACTTTTCTCTACAACTTTATCCAGAAGAGACTGCAGTTTTTCTTCTGACTCTGCTATAAGCGCCGTGTCATCTGCATTGCGTAGGTTGTTCATATTATAGCCTCCAGCTTTCAGCCCCTCAAGACTGTCGATGTTACGAAGTATTGTTTCACTGTAAATGTTGAAGAGATCTGGTGACTAAACACACCCCTGCCTTAGGCTGACTCCTCTACGGATTACCTTAAATTCACTGTAATCTCCTTCAAGTCTTATTGCTGCTTTCTGGTCCCAATATAAGTTTCTTATAACTTTTAGGTCTTTCCCGTCAATGTTCAAATTACTAAGTATTTCAAAGAGATCTTCATGGAGTAATCAATGAAACATAAATTTAAATCTTTCTGTACTTCTATGCACCTTTACATGATCATTGATAGTGTAAATTTTGCATTCCTAGCCTACAACAAACCCAAATTGTGGAAACTTCAGAGGACCTATTAAAATCATTTTAATCAGTTGATCGTAGAATAATAACTTTGATGATAACTAATAAAGCCTATTATATGATTTTTTTAAACGTACAGACATGAAACAATCACTTGAGCTTAAATAATTTTAAATATACTAAAAACCAGGAAGCCAGCAAAAATTCGCATCAAAATCGGTGAAAACTTGAACATTGTACATCATTCCATAATTTGGATACCTAATTAGCATAAATTGCGCAATTTGTTGGGACCTCAACATGGGACAACTAGAAAATTACTTATGTTAAAGGATTAATTCAGTTCGGTTCAAGTTTAAATTTGATGAAAGAGAGGTTTAAAAGAAACAGTATGGTGAAGAAAGCATTCAAAATATGTTTCCGTTAGAAAGATATGCAAGTTTAAAGATCTGTCTCATCTGCTTTAAAATGACTGGTGTAGTAAGTCTACTGTAGAAGGTTGGCGCTTCACATTCTTAATATTTTTTAATGTATTTTAAAGAGAATTTCTACTATTTGAAATGTTTCTTTGAGCTTTTTTTCAGGTTGTAAATCATAATTACCCTTACTTTAAACTTAAATATCTTCTGAACTGCTTAACCTAAATTGATTTTGAAATGCTCTCTTCACCATTTTGTTTCTTTTGAAGTCCTATTTCAGTCTTTTATATAAGATGCTTGACCACTTAACTAATTATTTAACTTACAATAATTCGGTCCTTTCCTCAAATATTTTGAATGGGAGAAGTTGGATATTGAGAACAAAAAAACAATGATATCATTATAAGCGTGACCCAGATTTTGTAGTAGAACACAATTTCACATTAAAGAGTTTTAGCTTTCTCCCTGTTTGTACATCATAACTTTTGCAGTGTACACACTTAAAAAATCCAAAATCGTAATTGTGACAGTAAAGGCTGTTCTACTCAGAATTAAAGGTTTTTAAAAAAAAGTATGTCCATATACCTTTAAGTTGTGCGAGGTATAACGGTTAATGCTCCTTGTTAAAGCATCGTCAAAATAATGACGTCATTAGTTTTTAAAGTTTCTAAAGAACTGATATAAACCGATATGTAATCTTTTGGAGATTGAGGCACAAAGTGTTAAACCGCTTTAGAGCAGAACTGTGTGGGTTATTAACCCTAATCCCTGAATTGCTCGAACGTGCAATATCAGAGATATTCAGTCACCACACTGAACATTTACAGTTGAGGGAATATTCTCATGGTTTTTTTGTAAACTTTTATTTGAAAAAGCATTCTTTTAGAGCCAATTTGGTATAAATATCAGGTTGATATCATATTCCGTTCAGAAGATATGAGTTTTAAAGATTTCCCAATTGCATTTTAAAGTTTTTGTACAGTATGATGAATTCGTGTTTGATGATGTCATAGAGGCAATTCCATTGCAAATGTCTATGGTTTGATTGTTAATTGGTTATTTCTGTATGATTAGAAACAATTTTCCAAAAGTTATTGAGGTGGGGTATATTTGGCAATATAATATATGAAATACCTAACTTTCATCAATTTACTTTTCTAACAGGCTCTACTAATAAGAAAGGATTATAGATTATAACGAAATACATCAACTTTGTGGGAGAATGTGTTGCTGTGATGTCATTCTGAGCCTTTTCCTATTCGTTTATTGGCATTTTTTGTGAACTTTAAAATTTGAATATCTCCTGGTAGGAATAACATATCAACATGATTTTTGTACTTAATTGTTTCAAAAAAAATTCTCTTTCTTATAAAAGATTACAAAAAGTACGTGGGAGCACTCCTTTAAAAATCGTATTCTTAATGTCGATTTGGGGAGAAAATCCAATCAATGAAAATTGTGGATATTTATTCTAGACAGTTGAAAATTTGAAAAAACATTACGCAATCAATATGAGCTTTCATGTACTTGACCTTATTATTGCTGAAAGGATTACCAATAATATAATTTAACCACGTGTTGTTCAATGACAATATATAAACTGATAAAGATAGAATCGATTAAAATTTGCAATATTTCGTATGACCAGTTGGTAAATGACCAAGCAAGTTCGCATCATGCTCAATATTTGCTTAACGCATTAGATTTCGTTATTTTAATCTGGCGGTATGCATTGTAATCTAAACATCAATTTCGATTGAAATCAAATCTAGCATCACTTTCAAGTAACCAATGCAAAACACCTTCTTAATCTATCCAATGGCAGGGAGAGGCATTTGGTAGGATGAAAAAACATGTTAAGCAATGGCGGATCTACAAGGGGATACATGGTTAAAAATGCCCATATTCGTAAGAAATTATTGAAAGCAGAAACATACTTAATATTAATAATATGAAAAATCCAAATTTTTGAAGATTTCTCAGGTGCAGCAATTTTTTTGGGTAACGATTTTAATTACTTCATTGACTTAAAATATTCTCAACTTCCAAATGATAATTGGTTTTTAAATGAAATTGACCATTGTACCTTGAATGTGGGTCATGGGTCATGGAACTCCAATAAACTGGTTTCCGTGGATCACGACAACGAACCAAACCTTGGCTCAATATACTGATTGTAAAAGAAAATTGGAACAAATTAATTGGTATGTTTCAAACAATTGTTTCTCACATCAAATAATGATAACTTTTGTTATCTTTCAACGAAGAAAGCTTCGATGCGATGGCAAATTGTTTGATTCATGACCTATAAAAACAACGATAAACTAAATAATTCAGCTGTCCAGTGGCATAACTAAATGTTTTTCCAACGGGAAACACACGAAATTTTCGGAGGCATGATCTAATTTTCCCGAATAATAGAATAATGATACCAATCTTTCCATTTTCTTGCGAATCGTAATTCAAAAGTTTCCAGTTTTGGTAGCTGATAAAAGAGATCAGCAATTTTTGTATCAAACTGAACACTTGCTACTTTTCCGTCTTCTTCTAAGCTATACGCTACTCAAACTTAGGATCATTTTGTCTGAAGGAACTGAATATTTCAAGCAGGGACGCGTAAATTTTACAGTGTTCTGTTGCATGGAAATCTAATACTGGTGGAATAGTTACAAGTAAACAGTTTATACATAAAGCATTTAACAGATTTTGGCGACTTCCTTCTTATATCTTTTTGTAAAATATTTTATTAATTGTGGGATAAAATCTAAGGTGATCTGAAAATTTAAATCCTATATACCCATTGCCATCTATTATTTTTTCTGTTGAAATGTTATTCGTTTTCTTATGTATAAAGACAAACACTACACATGCGGTAGTAGTCACCTACGTGGGTATTTTTCACTTCTTTTTGGGGGTGGATGGGGGGTGGGGTGGGGGAGGTGGGGAGGGGGATTGACGTATACAGGAGTCCAGTAACATGGCTGCACCTTTTTCCAAGAGGACGATAAATTTTCCTTGTAATGATCTACATTTACAGATTTTTCGGAATAATGTTTCTAAACTTCTAAGCCGATTTTCGTGGCTCTCACTATCATGAAAAAGGAATAAACAGTTTTGATATCAAATTGAAAACTACTTTGTCATAAAATGTTTGGATTACACAGTTAAGGATTGGTTACACAGTTAAAAGTAAATTAAGTGAACAGTTTATACATAACGATTTTGAAGATTTCTTTCCCATCTCTTCTTGTAAAATTTGTATTACTTGTGTGATAAACAAGCAAGCGGTAATGCAAAGGAGATCCGGAAATTTAAAACTTTTATATCCATTACCATTTATTATGCTTTTTGTTGAAATGTTATTCGTTTTCTGATGTACAGAGACATCAACTTCATATACGGTACTAACCACGTATGTAATGTAACGTTAAACATGAACTGATGAATTCAAAGTTCATAGTATATACAACGTTACGGTTACAAGTAAATAGTTTACATATAAAGCATCACAAAATGAAATGATTTTGGAGACTTCCTTTTTATCTCTACCCGCCTACTGTTTAATTATTCTATCAATGCTGTTACTTCCTTTTTATCTCTACTTACCTACAGTTTAATTATTCTATCAATGCTGTTACTTCCTTTTTATCTCTACCCGCCTACTGTTTAATTATTCTATCAATGCTGTTACTTCCTTTTATCTCTACTTACCTACAGTTTAATTATTCTATCAATGCTGTTACTTCCTTTTATCTCTACCCACCTACTGTTTAATTATTCTATCAATGCTGTTACTTCCTTTTTATCTCTACCCGCCTACTGTTTAATTATTCTATCAATGCTGTTACTTCCTTTTTATCTCTACTTACCTACAGTTTAATTATTCTATCAATGCTGTTACTTCCTTTTCATCTCTACCCGCCTACTGTTTAATTATTCTATCAATGCTCTTACTTCCTTTTTATCTCTACTTACCTACAGTTTAATTATTCTATCAATGCTGTTACTTCCTTTTTATCTCTACCTGCCCACTGTTTAATTCTTCTATCAATGCTGTTACTTCCTTTTTATCTCTACCTGCCCACTGTTTAATTCTTCTATCAATGCTGTTTTAAATCGTATCCATGAGATACAGGCATTTTAAACTTAGATAATATAGCCATTGTCTTTCACTATGTTTTTTGTTGAAATATTATTCGCATAGAGACATCAAGGACATATACGGTAGTAACCACGTTTGTAATGGAACGTTAAACATGAATTTAAAGTTCGTGGCATATGGAACGTGGTACTTTAACTTTCACTGCTGTAATGAATATGAATACCCCATATGTCATCTTGACACATTTTAATTCCACCCTTGAATGGTTCTTTTATCACTTTATTACAGGTCGCCAAAAGTTCCAATGTATAGAGGTGTCATTTCTTTAAAAATGAATCATCCTTATATGGATGAAAGATTTCCCTGGGCGCTGAGTAATCTATTCAAAACCGTATTTGTACTGTGATAAATTAATTCGAGGCATCTCACACGCAGATGAAAACTAGCCACCTGTGACCCGCAAGGAGTTTTCTCCTTTGTGCGCAAGCGGGCGGAGAACTATTCTATAACTCTTAAACCATTTCGTCGGAACCATATTCTCTTCAAAATTTAATTACGAGCATGTGAACAAGAAATAATTACTTTCAAAGATTCTTATATAGATTTTTGATAGTCTGTCTGCACTATGAAGAAAGTCTTGGAGGTACATATGTAAGCGTGTAGAAAGTGAAACGAAATATTATAGTTGGAATGATGGGTTAGTCGATATATGATAGTATGAATAGACTATACCGACACTCAGTGGCGTAGCCAGAGGAGGGGCGAGGGGGCGATCGCCCCCAATATTATATTCAGTCGGTTCAGATTTTAATCCGTCGGTTCAGATTGTTGCGAGAGAGAGAGAGAGAAGTTCCTGACTAAAGTATATAGACAACCAAATAAAAAACGGTAAAAAGACACACTAAGGAATAAACCG
>JAIGNY010001918.1:1167500-1235000 GCA_020152595.1 Chiridota heheva | reverse complement strand
CAGTTAAATAGGTCGTTTGAATGCTATTGGAATGTTGTAATAAGTGTGTGTGTATATGTCTATTAGATCTAGGTTCAATGTGTGAAGAAGAAGTAATAGCTAATAGAGGTAATACAGAATATTCATGGACATTTTTTTATTTTAATGATGCTATATGGAATCAGTGGCTCGGTTGTAAGAGAGTTAAGCCTTTACTTTATTCAAACAGTTAAAATCGTTATTATTATATTGTTACCACCAATTACAAGCAAACAGCTTTTTATCATTCCATAGTATATTAATGAAGAATAATTGGTAAGAAAAAATGTAATTTACACAACTGACATAAGCGAGATATCACCACCCAGAACAAGCTATATATATATATATATATATATATATATATATATATATATATATATATATATATATATATATATATATATATATATATATATATATATATATATATATATATATATATATATATATATATATATATATATATATATATATATATATATATATATATATATATATATATATATATATATATATATATATATATATATATATATATATATATATATATATATATATATATCTATATATATCTATATATATATCTATATATATATGCACCGAATAATTTTTATTTGCACAAAGAATAGACAATCCGGTTTAAAAACTATATATACATATATATCTATATATATGCACCGAATAATTTTTATTTGCACAAAGAATAGACAATCCGGTTTAGAAAATGAACTGATGAAGTTGTATATATATATTTGTTCATCCACCTGTCAAGTATTGGCTACTGAATTGGACTAAAGGTGTATAGCCAGTTAGATGCATCCATATGCTGAATTCCATTGAAATATGTTGAAATCAATGAAAGTAGCAATACTGTCATCAAGATTGATCAAAGTCAACCATTGCGTTTAATTTAATTCTCGGGATTTATTTGCAAATATTTGTTTACATTTGAAATGCTTGAACACTGTTCTTTTATTTGATGTAAATCCTTTGTTTAGTAATTGCATGTGGCTAGATTTCTAACAACGTCTGCGAAGATTTCTAGCCTGAAATGAATTAATTCCAATCCTT
This sequence comes from Chiridota heheva, assembly GCA_020152595.1. Classification (NCBI taxonomy): domain Eukaryota; kingdom Metazoa; phylum Echinodermata; class Holothuroidea; order Apodida; family Chiridotidae; genus Chiridota; species Chiridota heheva. The sequence goes on along the minus strand of JAIGNY010001918.1, from coordinate 1,233,908 downwards.
TTTAATAAAACTGAAAAAGTAAATCTCATAGCTGTCATCTCAGTAATGCATCACTAATCTTGTATATGTTGAAAACCCTTAAAATTTTGGTCAGCTCGAAAACTTTGAAGTGAAACATTATGATAGTCAAATTATAATATACTCATAACGTAGATTTCTTTTTATTAGGTAACCTGTAGGGGTTTATATACCTTCTAAAAAATAATTAAGAATTAGCTATAAGTTGCGGTAGAGTTATGTCAATAAATTAAGTTCAGAAACCAAATGACTTGATTACGAATTAACAGTAATTAATGTTTCATGTCATGCACATCTTTTAAAGGACTTTTGGACAAGATACAAAATCTTCAGAAAAATATTATTATTTATTGAGGTATAGACCTTTAGTTCAAACACAGTTCGTGTTTACATCCTTTTAAAATGAAAATATCTTCTTTCTAAGATAAAAATATCTCCTTTCTAAGATGAAAATATCTCTTTCTAAGATAAAAATATCTCCTTTCTAAGATGAAAATATTTCCTTTTTAAGATGAAAATATCTCCTTTCAGCAGTTCATTAAAATTGTAATGCCACGATGAGAACTTAATTTGAAAAGAATTGATAAATTAATACGCATTAACTAAAAAAATCACCGTAGTGCGTTTGCTTTGCTTCGGTTGATATGTACCTTCTATCATACATTGCTAAGGTCTATGGATAAACATGGACATTATTATATTAGCGAAACTGCTTTATACTTCATCAAAACCATGAAAATATCAAAGGCTAGAATTTAACCATTTCAAAACGTTTTGAATTTGTAGGTTCCAATTGCAAAATGCTATGTTAAGGTGCATGAATAGGTAATCTTAAGTGCGTCTTACTTAAATCTGTTGTTTTGAATTGCATACCATAATTCAGTGAATAAGTATCATCCTTGTCTTCATCCACGCTGCTGGACTTCGCCATATCGTGCAGTGAAAGTAGTTAAACGGTGTCATCGAATCCGCTTGTTTAAATGTTCGTCCATCGTAAGGCCAAAATTCTCGAGAGAATAACATGTGGATAACTGTTACCTCTTACAGCCAAGAAGAATAAAACCTTATTACTCGTTGCACTTAGATCTTGCCAAGATTAGCGTCAAAGTTCTTCTTTTAAGCCTATCTATTTTTTAATGAAATTTGATCACTGTAACAGAAAATCTAAAGAGAATTTCTTCCTGATATACAATATACACGCGATGATTTTAACAAATAGTTTTTTAATATTGGCGTTATATGAGACACCGTAAGGTTATATGTTGGAGGGATGAATTCATCTTTCAGAATATATTTCAATTTGCTTCTATTACAAAACTGAATCGACTCCGATGCGGCTTACATCTACCGAACTTCATCAATTAATGATCAAAGACTCCGACAAGTAAATCATTCGGCCGAAGTTTCGAGGGGCAGTTAATATGTCACAATTGATTTAAGCAATATTTCATGAAGTTCAATGATAAATGATAAAACACAAAAGTTGCGTATGTTCACGAAGTATGTAAGCCTGGGTACGTGAATGAACAACTTAATTCAAACGTCCATTCTTACTGCAAGTTGTAACTCTCCCCCCCAAAAAAAAAAAAAACTGGAATCCCTGGGTAAGCAAATAATAACCATGTATATCAAAAATCTAGCCTGAAAAGAACGCAAATAAAACTTTAAAACAATCCAAATTGAATTGTAGCACACAGTGGTATGGTTGTTGTTTTTTCTAAACAGTTGTTATCAAAGGCTAGAGTTGAACTATTTCACAACGTTTTGATTTGTAGATATCAAATGCAAAATGTTATGTTCAGGTAAGATGAATGACTAAGTGACCTAAATTGCGTCTTATTTAAATCTCTTGTTTTGAATTTCATACCATAATTTAGTGAATCATTTTAAGGGATACAGCTAATTCTGACCCGACGTTTTATATTCTTTGCAAAAATTATATCAAATTCTACCATGGAATATATGTTCTCAATAATGTCAATTACTGAGATTTAGAAAAGAAATTTAAGAAATTACACAACGATTTTGCACATTTAGCTTATGTTTGAAATTTCTTGATCAGCCATGGAAACAAATATGAGGTGCTTTTATTCATCCCTTAATTATGCAACCCATTACATCGAGCACGCAATGCACGGATCAGATCCGTGTAAAACAAGACCTTCCGCAATCAAATGAGGTTTGTCTTGAAAATTAGTTCAATATACATATACCTGCATGTGTGTTGTGTGTGTGACGTCATGAACGCTGAAATAATTGTTGGTTTATGCACACTGCATAGATTACGATTGTTGATAGTGAGGAATGTAATCAGACAACTTCAGTAATCAAAACTGAATCTTAAAAGGGAACGTAAACAAAGGCTTAAACATATAAAACCTCAGGTAAATGATTTTCATTTTTGAAATGTTCATTTTTTGATTGGAAGATTCCGGCACGTGGAAGAAAACCAAGAGTGTCTCAATCTCGTTGCTTGCTTTCTAAATTATATTCCTTGACTGGTGTTGGATGATTGCATACATCAATCGTTGATGACGTCTATGCAATATATTAGTTCCCATATTTAAAGGTTTATGGACATGTAACAATTTCTACATTGCCTGGAATAGTATTGAAGTCTAAGCAGAAAAGTTATAAAAAAAAAAAAAAAAAAACACCTTCAGTTTTGGAATAATCGCTGATCAAAGTTTGATCAGCTACTAATTTATGTGAAATTTGTGATGTATGACTGGGCGAACAGCTCAAATGTTTATGTTTCTTCTACATGTCTATACACCATTCAGAAGAAAATGTAGACGAACGACAGACCAACAATTGAATTTTGAAGTCAATAGACAGGTTTTGATAATAATTATTTACTGAATCCCTTAGTCGTTACTTGTATTACCCTTGACATCTATGTTTGGTAATGCCCTGTAATATCATACAGAAAAGGAGAATTGCAATATGGATAGTCCAACACTTTTATGACAAGTGCCTCCTATTTTCAGGAAGTCATATTATGCATTTTCGTACAAAACAAACCATTTTCGGACGCCATTTTGTTTGCCAATCATTGGTTGCATTTTTCGAAACTGCGTTGCAACCTTTTCGTGTTTGATCATATAAATAATTCATTTGTTAAATACACTATCGGAAACAGATGACATTCTATGCTGATTGCGATTTTTGTCCGAGACTTTATTTGCACCTGTGGTTTTGTTCTTGTCTGGTTCTATCCAGGGTTTACATTCCGTTCTGTGACATTGATTCCAATGGAATTCTTGACAACCCTCACCACAATACATACATAGTCTGCATCTGGAACACAATCGAAACTTCCGTCCTGATACTTCTTCTGAACCTCCACATAATGGAGAGGAACACCAATTGTTTATGTTAATAAGGGTAGGGTTGCGGAATAACGGAAATCTTCTTACTAATGGTTCCTTGCACCCACATTTCGCTTGAGCGAGTCCTAGACCACTTCCACCGGCGTAACCTCGAGCGTTTTGCCGTAAAGTTTCTCCCAGGCGAGATATTAGATCGGCCACATGGAAACCAGTTTTACATACCATGTTTTTCTTAAGCAAATAATACCATAGGTTGGAAGCTTCGCGCATGACCTGGAGGTCACGAAGTACTGTTTGAATTGTTACACCACCGTAATCTGCGGCTATATCCATTATGCGCAAACATGTTTCTCCAATAGTAACATTACGTGTTCTTCTTAGTACGAGGGTAACTGTTTTTAAAAGTCCGTGCTCATGTGCTATTAATGCAATGTCACCACATTTAGAAGTATAAAGCGTATTATAAAGTATACTTAAAATAGACACAATAAAACCACAAAGATTGTGCTCTGAAAGCGCCGAATCAGGTAAGCAACCTAGAGAAGTATTTCTAGAATCACCACCGGAAGTCGACGCGTCACTTGTTCCACCAGTTTGTTTTCGTATTCGTTTATGGCATGCGTATAACATATAATTTAATGCAGGAAATAACTCGGAATAGGAGTTTGCAACTCGATTAAGTGCTGGAGAATACAGGCACATGATCCACACAAGACGAACAATGTTGTAGATCTTTTGGTCCAAAGGCACTTTTGCTGAATACTCTTTGGAATTAGACGGCCCACATGCTATCATGCATTCTAGGCAATAAGGAAGCACCCTTTCTGCCACCCTCTGAACCAGCCTGCAATACGCAGACTTGTCTCTGGCACTTAAGATATCTAAACCATCCAATAATGAGTCAACTTGTACTTGATCATCTGAATTCGACGATCCCTTTAAATGACGCCAGAGGTTATAGGCATGATTTTCAGCATCTCCATAACTCAGTGTTGCAACCACTTTTTCTGACGAGGATTCTGGAGAGCCTGGAAGCTGTGAGATTTTAGGGTCACTATCGGGTGACATCGAAAACGATGAAGTATCAGTAGCCGGATTGTATCCGGCTGCCAAGGGAAGATAAGTATCATCCCTTGCCTCGGAATTAGTAGATGACCCTGCCTCTTCATCCACGCTGCTGGACTTCGCCATATCGCGCACGGGCCAGTGAAAGTAGTTAAACGGTATCATCGAGTCCACTCGTTTAAATGTTCGTCCATCGTAAGGCCAAAGTTCTCGTGAGAATAACATGTGGATAACTGTTACTTCTGACAGCAAACAAGAATGAAACCTTACTATTCGTTGTACTTAGATCCTGCCAAGATTAGTGTCAAAGTTCTTCTTTAAGAATATATATTTTTCAATGGAATTTGATAAGTGTAACAAAAATCTAAAGAGCATATCTTCCTGATATAGACGCGATGCTTTGAACAATTTATTTTTTAATATTTACGTTATATGAGACACCGTAAGGTTATATATTGAAGGGAAGAATTCATTTTTCAGAATATATTTCCATTTGTTCCTATTACAAAAGTGAATCGATTTCGATGCGGCTTACATCTACCGAACTTCATGATAGATGAAAAACACACACACACAGAAGTTGCGTATGTTCATGAAGTATGTATGCCTGGGTATGTGAATAAACAGTTTAATTCAAACGTCCATTCTTACTGCAAGTTGTAGCTCTCCCAAAAAACTGGAATCCTTGGGTAAACGAAGAATAACCCTGTATATCAAAAATCTAGTCTGAAAAGAACGGAAATAAAACTTTAAAACAATCCAAATTGAATTGTAGCACACAGTGGTATAGTTGTTGCTTTTCCAAAAAATCGCTATCAAAATATTTTTGAAGAAGATACAAGTCAAAGTGCATCACTTGCTTTGTTACGAGTATCAAGACTTTTCTTTTCAGCAGGTGCAGAGTAAGTGAGAAGATGAACAGACGTGAAAACATTTCTTTGATCAGTCTAAACCAGCAGATTCCATGGCGGTCGCTCTGTCATTTCTAATTGTTCATCATTTCAGAGTCAGTCCTTCAACATATGTTTTTGCTGTATGGAATAATGTTTGAACCTCTATGGGGTTCACAAGCAAATGTGTTGGAAATTATTGCACACATATGTTTGTCAGCTTTTTACTTCCATTGATATTAAAGCCGCTTTTGATTGAATTAGATTGATCCTTTACGACTACTTAACTTGCAAGAGCTGCATGTCAATCAGCAACATCTGAACCTTTACTACTTGCATGAGGCAAAAATGTTAACAAAACCTGACACTTGTTTGGTTTAGCATCAGCAAATTATATCAATACCATTTTCGCATAAAAAAGGACATCCTCAAATGAAACGCAAGAAACATAATCTTTCCCTAAGCTCATATCAAGCACTACACCAGAGACGATAAAAACAATTTTGCTATTGATTTTCCTCTTCCAAATTAGGTTCGGTGACAAACGAAGGCAAAACGGAACGTAAGATATAAGATTAACATATCCATGGGTAGCCTCTGGCACAGTTTTTAAAATGTGTTTCATACACAACATTAATGCATAGGCTTTAAACTTATTAAAAAGGATTATAATAATTAGATGTGCGACTTCTGTGTACATTTTCAATATACTGTTGGCAGCCTGTTCTCATTCCAAGGAATATACATCTGCAGTCACGTGAACTGACGAAATATGATATTGCACGGGGTGTTCCATGTAACGATAAACACACTTGCTTATGTGATGGGAAATGAGATTCTTCGCTTCGTCTGCTGCTGAGAATATTTGCTGCAAATTCCATAGGTCTTTCCATTTATTCGTTGTCAGTACACACAGGATTCACTTACAGAGGATCTAGATGAGAAAACAGAGAAAAGGATAAATGTGTCATTTTACTAAAACTTTTTCCCCAAACAATTTTAAAGAAATTCAACATGTTAAATTTCCAAGTCACTTGGAGTCTGCTTACGATTCTTTTAACAACATAGTTGTGTCATAGACTTTCAGTTTATAGTTCACTGGTTGTGCTTGCTGCTACTAAAACTCAAAACCTGACATGAGACCTACGAAAAGTGCATTACCACTCTAAAAATAATCATCATTCAAGACATGAGTATGAGGATTGATTGGGGGTCTCAAACCCTCATCATGTAAATTGTTTATAGCTGGAAACATTATTAAAACGTGTGACTTCTGTCTCCTCAGGTATCTCACCATATGAAATAATTGAAAAATTGGGTCAAAATGTAGAAAAGCTAAGCTCATCAGTCGTTTACTATTTTTGTTTGTTTGGTATTTTAGGATTGATGCTAATATCAATAGTTTTAAATAAACGTAATTAGAAGATGTTCAACAGAAAATCGATTAAAATCAATTAATCAATCATTTCTAAAAGACACATAAAGAAATATGATGCAAAGTATTTCATGTTACGCCGTAATGGTTTATAAAATCAAAGATTCTGCTTTAAGTTATGTTTTGTTTATAGCTATGTCAATCTGGTAAAATATAAGACAGAAGGATAATTACCAGTCCCGTTCAACATATATTTTAGATTTTGTGAATTAAAGAATACAGTAGTATACATACTAGTGCATTCAGATATGAGCATTATTTAATTAAACGCACCATACCCAAAGAGCTTCCTTCATGTCAACATATCGCAATACTCCTGTGCCTATTTGAAACATTTTCAATGTGCTTTTATCATACGTAGACTTTCGAAGTCTGAAAGTATGAAGTGATTTAAATGTCTTTCAATTCCCTCTTATATACCTCACTCCTTTGTCTGACAAATACATGATAATCATAAATAGTTGCTTATATCCATTGCAGTGTTGAGTGTGGAGAGTAATATTATATCAAGCAAATCGTTTTCTAAATAGTTGCCTCAGATCCACTTATATTAAAACCCAAACCCTTGATTATCCATGAGTATTTCGCTTCTTTTGCATTTCACAAAGAGGAATTATCATTGATCTACAACAGCATGGCCTAAACCAGATAACGAACGTTCTTTTCATTTAATCAGTAATTACATTTCCTTTTATCAGTAAAGGGAACCAGGTGCGAACTTCTTCTTATCAATATGATTTTCAACTTCACTTAACTCAAAAATTGAATTGGAAATAATCATCAAAGAGGAGACTGTGCAGTACATTTTGTCTGGAGCTGAAGAAAATAGGCGTTTCCGGAATGTTTCCTGGCATTGGTCATGTGAGATTCAAAGATTTCAAAAACTGATGTTTGTATATATCATTTACAGTGCTCAAGATTATTTAAGACTTCTATATATGGAAAAACATAAATAGGAATGCAGTCTGCATCCATTTAAAGGTAAAATATTCCATATAATTAAAAGTGTTGTAATAAATTGGTTAATTTAACATTGCCGGCAAGTTGAATTTTGGCAAGTATATTGATAAAGAATCATGGGTAGTGTATGTTTCTTTGGCTTCGAAAGATGGATTGTCCAGTATGTTGATGGGGTTTTCCAGTATGTTTTGCAGTTTATTGGCAATGGTCATGTGATGAGATTCAAAGATTTCGAAAACGGATGTTATGTTTATATCAGTAACAGTAGCTCGGGATTATATAGAGACTGATACATATATCGGAAAACATAACGAGAAACGAATAACCACATGATATAATTTCAAATATTCATAGTCTACAATCAAAACATGCAAATGTGTTTGATCAATTATGTTAATTTCACATTGCTACCAAGTTGTATGTTTGGCAAGTCAATGGATAAAGAATCATCTCCGGCGAATTATCTAAATACATTAGTCTGTTAGTACCATTTTCAACTATAAACTAGTAAAGTTGTGATTGATCTTCTTCATGAAGAAAGTGTGCCATCATAACTTCAGGGGTAATGACTGAAATCCAAGGATATGGAAAATGAAAGTAGCTCTTAAGGTAATCCAAACATATGTTTCCAGTTCGTAAAAAGGTTATTAACACAATTGAGGACAATCAATATAAGAACTGGCATTCTAAATCAAGAATGAGGAAGGAAACATTTTTAATTCAAAATGTGATTAGGATGAAGATAGCCGTAGCTGGAGATTTGGCGACTTAATCTTTCTGCATACAGCATGCATTTAAGTTCAAAGACATAGTTTACTACAATGAATTATTCTGATTCCAAGCATTAAGGAAATTAAACCAATTCTGGAAGTGGGTATGTAGGTAGGTGGAAGATTATGGTAAAGAGAAATTATTGTTGTTGTATGAGATCACTAATGGCCGAGTAGATAAGTATTTAAGCAGGTAGAATAGAATATAAAACACGTCGACATTACTTCATGCTATTGGAAGAACATATATACAAATGCATTCATGATGTAATCCCATTATCCTTAACAGAAAGACACCCATGTGGTTGTTCAAAGCTAATATGCACTATTATTTTGTGAAAAATACCTAACAACTTATCTTAAGAAGTTAAGATTTCTTTCGTTAGAATGTGTGTGTCCGTACTCTAGTTTTGCAATGTTCAAAGCTGTTCAGATTCAAAGAATGATAGTTATAGTAATGTTTGATTAAACTAGAAATGACGGTTTAAGACACATTTATCTGAATCACTTCACCTTTTAAGTTTCTTCTATTTAGAATAAAGTAACTGTTTGAAAACACCATTTCATAGAAGTTTCAAAAAGCTCAAAATAAACTGGACTAATATGATAACACATCAAAGTTCTGTTACTCTTGATAAATTCGGCAAAGATTTATGTGATTGTTGTTAAAATATGTGTACAAAATTTGTGTATGTGATTAGCACAAGTATTTCATGCATACATATTATGTTACAATTCAGCATTCACGATCTTACCAGCGTGAACAGAAATACACATTTATTTCAACTTTGCTTATGTTCTAGAATATACAGTAATCAATCGGAATTATGGCAGATATGCTCAATTACATATCATGTTATTAAGTTTGCCTAATTGCATTCAAAACTCGTGTTCACCAATTAACTTCTAAAACGAGCGTCCGCAAACAACCTATAATTTCATTCAGTTGATGACGGCTTCTACGTTTTGTTGATGTATGAGTGGCTCTGAAACGACTAATTTGTGTTCACGTTTTTTCTTGTGTGTCCCCTGACTGCTGTCGGGTTTGTTTTTCGTGTGGCCTTTGGTCCCCTCTTGTCCGTGCTCGTTCCTCGTTCTTTGTGCTTGTATCTTATTTTGTATTTTTTACTTTGTTGCACGGCCTGCAGCTGTGGAGCCCAGTCGGTAAACTATAACAGTTTCGATTCGATTGCTGTATGACTGTTGTAAAGAAAACTACAAATCCCAAACTGCTTGTAATTGAATATCATTGAGGTAATAGTAATAATGTATGCCACTTATCAAGAACCCTGATTCAGATGCTTCAATGCCCAGGCAAGATTAAAACAATATCTTTCTTCAAGATCTTCAATCGCCATGTACAATTTCCATTTGCAACTAATCAATGAAAGTCGTACATTTTTCATAGCTTTCAATTACGAAAAAAGTGAGAAAATTATTTCGTTGAATTATTAAATAGAACAAGCCATATGGCTGACAAATTTTAGGCGGATATATATCACAAAGTTCTTCATCCGTGTGATGTGTGACTTGGTCAGAAAGGGTGAAAGTTCAAGGAGAGAATAATTTTTTGCTTGTGATGCGGAAGAAAAAAGTGTCCAAAATTACATATATATTTTGTTGCTAAATTACCGCCCACTGATACGTGATGAATGTTATCATATTTGTTCGATTTCACATATATTTTTTACATAATTTCTTGGCCGTGAAGGCATAACTATATATTAAACAGAATATACACGGTCTTCCATGACGTGTTATTGAAGCAAACGTAAGATGTTAGACGTTGCCACATAAAACTAAATGCGCATTAATGTAAACGATGTGTTCTGGAGGAAAGTAGGCTAAAGGTTATTTAGTGCAGCGAGCAAGAATCCTTGCCTGGCAAATAGAGAGTCGTTATCACTCTGAATGAATTAATCTAGTCATCAAGTAGCAACATATTAATTAAGCATAAGAACACTTCTAAGGTTTCTTATGTAGAGAAAATCAATTGACCTCGTTTGGGGCATTTGTATGCCCCAAACGAGCAAAGATTAAAATGTGGGCCTAAGTAAAACTACTATTTATAGACGAAGTCAATGTCGGATTTGGTTTGGCACGTGACCAGCGGATTAAAACTATATATAACATAAACACGACAATTAAAACGTAAAATTAACGACTCTAATAAACTCGAGGGTCGTATCAATACAGTACATAACTTGCATAGTTTTCGGTCATCAACCTGTTTATTAAAATATACAAATCTCTTGACATAATATGTGAGACATTCTCATCGAGTGCAGTCATTCTGGCTTCAAACTGACCCATGTTTTAAATTTTATGGTCATTTTATATAGATACTTTCCATGTGACTAATATATTGTCAACACAATAGGAAGGTGAAATTAAAATGTTATTCTTAAACTTGATTAAACTTTACCCTTGTACATGTTGCATTAGTACAATAACCTGTGTTTTTTCTACAATGCACTGCGTTTGGAGAAATTGACAACAACTTGACGAAAAAGAACGAAACTGTGCACGATGCCAACCAATGAAGAAACTGATAATCTTGGCATTCTGAAAAATTATGTTTTGAACTGCAAGGTGAAGGTAGTTGGGGTTGACGCAACATACTAAATGTTCATGTATACATTCATGATATAATTTAATCAGACATCCTTTAAAGACTTTTCCGCAGATTATATCTGCATGCAGGACAGTAATTAACCAGACAAGGGGTAATGACCCACCCTGTTTCGCTGTGAGAAGGTAAAATAAAGTACTTTGGGATCGTTTTTTTATGTAATTGTTTGTATTGTTATATTTATATTTTTGATGTGCACCTGTTCACAACGTTGAGCATGGTAGAGAGGAACTACCCAATACTGTTTCAGCCCCCGTCCCCTCCGTGGACATAAATTTCCCAATGTGGAACTTCAATATGTTGAGTCTGATCACTATGTTTTCCCTTTTTTTAGTTTCATTATCTGTAATTTTCTTGTTGCTTCTTTTATATAAAACGCTTTCACACCACACTCATGAAGGGACTCAGATGTCAAATCAATCCACAATCAATATAGCGTTTTTACTATTCAATCGTTTGTTTTTTGTGCAAGAAATTCAAAAGTTGCGATTGTATATAAAAAATGTTTATACAACGATCCGAAATAGAATGAAATCAGACACTATCCCGTTCTCTTACCCTGCCTTTTTTAGAAACTTTCCAATTCCAGACTGCAAATTTGTACAGGGTATCGTTTTTATATCAACTAATGTTTAGTACCAGGTCTTATCTCTTATGCATGCATCACAAACGATTTTCCAGGGTTTCAGCCGGTTTTAGAGACTTATCAAGCATATTGTAAAATTGCGATGAAATATGTTATCCTTAATACATAACGTTAAGCCTGCTTCTCGCACAAAACACTACCAACAAAGTTACATGCGATCCGTTTTCGTAAGACTGTAAGAGATCAATCGTATTTCAAGTCTGTACTGCACAAGTTTGATCTTCAATAGCATCATTAATGTTCAAATGATATAATCTCTACATCTCAATCTTTCACAACACAATTAGCCCCTTTAACATCAGATAAAATCTCAACAACAATACAGAAAAAAGCAATTTAACCTTTACTAATGAAGAATACAATACACTCAACCAATCATCAAAGTCTTAGATGTTAACCTCATTGTAGTTGTTTCCATATATTTTAGAAATAAACAATGAAATCATTAGTTTATTCTTGTACAACCAAGAGTGAAGAAAAACAAACAAATACTATCACACATAAACACTACGTAAGGTCTTTACAATCCCTGTAAAAACAGTTCAGGAGGTTCTGTCTCCTCTTCTTCTTTTCAAGAGAAATTTATTTTCCCCCCGAAAAGGGGAAAACCTCAGACGCCATTTTGACGATTATCCATGATGCCTCTAACGAAACAGCTTAACGCTATGGTACAGAACTTGTATGCTTCTATAAATTTGATAACCAAGTAGGTCAATTTCATTTTTGAATTTTTAAAATCTATACTTATTAATCTACAAATGATCCCATTCCTAAACGGACATCCATCACGCCGTTTAACAGAAAATTAATGACAAACTTACAAATTCTGGTCTATTTTCGCTGGGGATTATCGAAGTAACTCAGACACCATCCAGTACCAAACAAGAAAGAGAATGTCCATTGCACAAACAGGTATGCACACAATACAGCCTGGTCACTTCGCACATACAATGACCGCATATAAGCTATTTAAAAACCGTAGGTCAAAGCACTTGTAAATGGAAATCCGGAAGTTACATAGTTTACATGGGCTTTTTCCTTTTCGCGGGAAAATAATTTTTCTCCTGAAGAGGGGAATATCCTGAACTGCAAAATAACAAAATCTGTAAATCAGACTAATAGAATAATCTCATCAGAAACCTTTCATGTCGCGAAACATCGGTTAGGCTATGAAGTAATTTTATCAAAAAAAGTTGGCGAGAATTTGAAAACCTCAATTTTTCAAACAAATTGCAATTTAAGCTAATCGATAACTAAATAAAAGTGTAAGGAAACAAGAGGTGAAATACGTTACCGAACGGTTGCATGTTTTTAATATTTTGATATACAGATATAAAACACGAACTAGCAAAGTAGAAACAGCAATTTGTTAGATTGATATAGTAAATGAACATACTGTATGGTATTATCATATAATTCTACAGCTTGCATTGAACCTTGATTTAGCCCTCTTCACATAAAAACAAAACGCAACTACCAGACTACAGTGGCACAACCGGAAGGACTCATCAACAAAGCCAAATCTGCTTTTCCAATCAAGTGATCTCTTTAAAAGATTAGTTCAGTGGTCAAGCATGTCCATCTTATTTGAAAGAGGACTTCAAAAGAAACAAAATGGGAAGAAAGTGTTCAAAAATCTTATTCCTTTAAGGAGATAATCAGGTTTAAAGCTCTATCTTGTGTAGAAATGATTGGTGTAATAAGTCTACCATAAAAGTTGGCATCTTCATCCTCACACAATTATCAATGAATTTTAAAGAAAATTTTTTTAATTTTTTCACTTTTCAAAATATTTTCCTTCAAACTTTCCTTTTGGTGGTATATCATAAATACCCTTCCTAGATTCAGTTTTACCACTTTTTTTGACATATCCCATGGTTTTTAAGCCCCAAAATCGCAGGACAAAACATACAAACTAGTCTAATTTTAGTCGTTTCTACACAAATGATAGAAAACTTTAAACTTAGATATTTCCTTAAACCCTCAATAAGATTTTTGAATGCTTTCTTTACTATTTTGTTTCTTTGGAAGTCTGTCATATTAAATAGACTTGCTTGACCCTTGAACTAATCCTTTAATTTCAACAGGAAAATAACATACTACTATAGCTACACAAATCTTCTTCGTTGAAATATTTTTTTTACTTTTAAATGTTTTTTCACCGTTAAAGGACATATGCCATTAATATGCAAATGCTAAATTATAAACTGCAATATAAATATCATGTTCGGAAAATACCAATGCAATTCTGAAGATTAAAATGGCGAAATAGGGTACAGATAAACACAACCTCCTCGTATGGATGCGCTTAATACTATGGAAAGTTTAATCAAATTTTTCACAACGCACGCATGTAGCAATCACTAAGTGGGTGATCAGTGCAAACTAATGAGGCATCATTTTTTGCAGGGTTCTACCAAATTGGTGAACTCCTGAGACAATTTTTTTCTTCAAATTTTCAAAAGTATTCGTGGCATAATTAGAGAGGTTGTTTTGTTCAGAAAGCCTTGCCTCCCAATTTGGTAACTTGATTGAATAAGATGATAACCCAATTGAAGAAACATACTTGAAATGAGTGCACAATATTTTCCTATGGAGGTATGAATGCCTTACATTAGATTGAGTTTTGACTGCAGAAACACGTTTCAAAAAATACGAACGAAATGTTTAATAGATATCAAAGCACAGGACTTGTATTTAGGTATTAACAGAAATAAGGGGAATGTTTCAAAGTTCCGACTCAAGGAAAGTACTGCGATTTAGAAAATCCACATACCTCAATGGTCTCTTGCAAAATAACTACATCCTTATAAAGGAAGGTACTTTAATTGAGAAAATCTATCAAATTCACATTTGATATCATTAGCCTCCATGTTAAGAAACCTTAAGTTATTCATAATTGTAAACAAGCATAATGCTTCCGTCATTTGCTTCCAACTCATGTACTCTGTTACCTTCAAAAGGATGACCCCAAAAATACATTTCTGTGACTAATATTTCTAGTTAAGGATCAATGTTCTTATGATGGTTTCCGTAATATGTTGTAGTACGAATTATCAACGAGACAAACAGAGATGGATTTATTACTTTCTTCAGATACGTCAAGAAAAGTACGTCTGCATTTCAGTATTCTGACCTACAGATGAAAAATATAACGGTAGAAAGAATTGTTGTTATGCCTCGAGCTATCATATACAGCATAATATTAATGTAGCTGATGATTGAATTACTATACCAAAGTCGTATAAACATGCATGCTACAAACCTAGCTTTTCTTTTGTACACATTCCAAAATAGCCTACATTTACAGTAAATAGTAATCTTGAATTATGAATTTACACTACAACGCATCTTTAGACGTCATTTTAATCCTCAACTTTATTTTAAATTCTTCTACTACTTCGGACGATATCAGATATACAGCTAGCGGTTGAATTGCGTTCTAAAACTTTAATTAGAACCTACATTGTATGTGTTACTAATTATTGGGTCTCGCCAACCATGTCTGTATATTGCTAAAGTGGAAGTTTATCATGACTAGCGTGTTTGGGTGATCACAATATTAATCAAGACGTACTAATTCAAATTACCAATAAATACGAGCATCGAAGGATGAAATGTACCTTATTGGAGCCAGGTCTGGTCGATTCCTATTAAGGTTATTACCACACAGCTTATTAAAACATGAACATTATTAAAACGGACAATGTTACATTGATATCAGAACAGCGAGTATTTCTGTATACTAATAAGCCTAGTATGTAAGTTACTTTTCTTTTATCCAAATCTTTTATGTGAAAATTCCGTTTTCTTCTTAATATGACTGCTGTTGGTCACAATAGCGAGAAAGAATCTTCTCGTTTCCACTTAATTCAACTTAACTCAGTTCAACCGTAACCAAAAGCTATATTTACACGTCGAAGAGAATGTTCAGATAAATTTTCCTCAACAAGGAAAATTATTACGAAGGCTCTACTGCTTGATGCCTATTTGTTTCTTTTAATTGAAGTTAATGATTGCACTATTAGCTTTGCTGCAAATTTCTTTTTGTAGCATGCTTCACTTATCTCTAATATCTTAAAATAGGCTTCATAATTGCATGATGATTTATTGTTATAGCAGTATTTTGCTTGACCTATCTTTTCGTTTAAACAGAGTAAACATTCGAAGATTCAGTATCCTCATACAAATCAATGCGAAGTTTTAAAAGCAATTAAGATACGCTCTGTTAAAAGCATATCGAAAGGTAGAACCAACAAAGCTAAATCTTTATGTCAATCTAATATTTTATATTCATCTCCCATAACTTTTTGAAGGGGAATATTTCTGACAAAATGTTTTTGGATTTTAGTTCACCCCAATCAAACTCTAAGTGTATAAGACATTCTCTTTATTTTCAAAGAAAAATAGAAAAAGAAGAATTACAAAGATTTTCAGCTGTCTTCACGTTTATACGTCACATCATGAAACCCTCACACTTTGACCACTGCATAAGAAATACCATTTTGAATACTTTTCTACTCAGAATTAGCCTGTACGTGTTAGATGTTTGACAGCTTTTTCAACCAATCACCGCGTGAATTAGCCTAGCAACACAATTTGCGTAACTAAGTGGGGGCAAACATCCTACGCGGTACTGGTACAGTACAACTAGCTACCGGTGTGCGCTCAAGTAGTCAGTGCAATTTACTGTACAAAACAAATTTCTGCCCACACAGACTGAGTGACGGCAAAATAGTGAACATAAATTGCGCTTACGGGCCCGCTGCGGGCTTTGTAAATCTGATTGCTGTTACCCAGAACACTTGGCAAACTTAATTTTGTTTATACTTTTTGCTATAATCTCTAATGATCCGGAGAAGTGCCATAAATGGACCAAAGCTTGCGGCGTGCCTCCCGAACATCTAAATGTCAATGCATTGGTAATACACCATTGCGGATTTGAGGATTGTTTTTCCCCAAAGAGTTACCGCGTTGCTATGGTGGGTGTGGCTTATTTCGTAACTCAGAAACGTTAATTGCTTGAGAACTAGCAACAACTGTTCATATACTTTTAACATAAATGAAATATTGCCTTAGGGTAGTAGGCTAATTTGTTTGATTTCGTTGGAAAATGGATGTTGCACAAAATACTATTTAGAAGAGTGATGTCATTTGTACAAATATCTGTTAAAACTTTCAAGTGGGACAAGTTTTTAATAGTCCGTCCACGTTCCCCATGGGGAGATGGGGAGATTTTATGTCTCATAACTCACAATGCATTTTTCCAAATTCCAATATTGAAATACATAACGGTAAAAAAGGTTTGAGCCAAAGGTAGAAAAAATGCATGCGAAGTATTCTAATTTTATTGGTGCAACAGAATGATAAAATTATTTTCTCTATTTTCTTCTGCGCAAATTTTAATTTCACCAGAGAATTTTAAAATAATCTAATGGATTTTAAAACTTTAGTCAACAGTAAAAGGTCACATTATACAAAAAAGGTCCAGAAATATCAATTTCAGTATCATTTTTAAAGGATACAAGGTAACAGAATAACAGAATTTGGAAAGCAAAAAACAACAATTACGACTGAAATTTTGAACAGTTAAATTATCGCGATCAGGAGATCTCCCGTTTGGGAGCATGGACCGGACTATTAAAGGGCATAAGAATTTTGAATACTGTCTTTTCAATATGTTTTTCCTGGTCCGTCTTCTATCTTCCAAGATTGACATGCTTAAGCTAAAGCTATCCTCCGAAAAAAGGGCCCACTCTGGTTTTATTGACATATGCTTATGATTTGTGAAAATACTGCTCAATAAGAATGAATAAAATCAACTTCGTAGTTTCTATCATTGTAATGCTAAAAGGGGCATTTTATGATACAAATAATATAATATCAATAAAATGCGTCGGCTTTTTGTAATCTTCAAAAAAGTATGTACTTTGTTATGACTAATGATGCTTGTTTGCCCTTCACGGAAAGCAGAGACGTATATCTAACTGTCTAATAGTGAAAAAACCTGAGACCAGTAGCAAGTAAAGTAATGAGTAGTGGATAGTGTATACAAATGAAAACATACCTCAGTAAACCGTTGCGGGTAGTAATGAATCGCAATGACATTATGACAGTGATATGTAAACTCCTGTACATAGCCATTTAAACAGCTAGAAAACATATTACGAACTAAACAAAGATCTCCATATTCATAAAATAATTAACAGGCGCTAGCTCAATCAATGTGACTGATCATGTTTCAGTCTTAAACATTCACGTATGACGGTTTGAATGATTCATCAAATTCGCAAATAATTTAAGATATCACACCCCATAAATGAGTTATGTAGTGCTTCATTCAGTTATCAAGAAATCTATAGACAATGAGGATGAGGCGGAACGGCTAGCTTGTAAAAAACCGTGGATTATTCAGAAGCTGGTGGCTAAGCCTCATGGAACGAAGAGAGAAGACATGAGCTTCAAAAATAAGATTTTTTGGGGAATATCACGACTGTGGAGTAAATTACTAACCCAAGTATTTTACGGTACATGTATAACTTTAGAATCTAAAATCTCAATGGATTATTAATCTACAGTTCTTATTTTCTTAATGTCCATGTCATTATTAGCCTAGACAAAAATATACAGTGAACAATAAACAAACAATATTTATTCCATACAATAGACTCTACAATAGCTCCTTACAAATTTTTGTATAGTATTTTGAAATTTGAAACTTAGAGAAGAGACAAAAGAAGACAAAATAAGACCAGTTAAGCGCTTATGGCTCAGTCTGATAACTGTTTATGTTATTCAGCCAGATATTCCGTAAGTACACTGTATCTTTATAGCTTTAATTGCCCAACTGCTGTTTAGATTTTCGGCCATTTTGGACAAAATCGTGTTGTACATGATGTAAAGGCACTCCTGTTCACCTGCTTTTAGTTCACCTGCTTTTACTTCAAGATTATATTTTATAATATTTTTGGCTAAAATTACTGAAAATGTTTTGCACGTGGATATGCCTTTACAAATATTAAGACGGTCATATAATTAATATTTATGGTCGGATTTAATAGAAAAGCAACAATAATGCTTATAGTCCCTGTATTTTCCAATATCACCTATATTTCCGTGCTTTGAAATCTTTCACTTTTTATCAGCCTTTCATATGAAAACATCTAGCAAGACTTAAAATCAGTGGCCTCAATTTCCAATGCTACCATAAAACAAATGAATCATTTCCCCTTCATACTTATTACATCAATCGTGAATGTTATTTAAAGAGTGACTGTCGATATTTGGGCTTACATATATTTTTTACAGTATTTGTTTGATTTATTATTTTATTGTGGTGATAACTAAGCAAAATGTGGGCTCATGGGAAAGTATATGAATCCAGTAAATCATTCTTGAAATCTGAAATGTTTTAAAAGTTTACAGTTCGGTGAAATGGGTATTGAGTGGATCACTTGTAATACTAATGGTTTACCACCTTATTGTAAGATAATAGTGGTGTTTTTTTTTAAATTGAAAAATTACATCAGTTTAGTTAACTGTTAATTGATTAACATTAATTTTTTTGATGTAAACATTGAATGCATAAAAGTACAAGTATTCTTTTGTGTATGGGTATACAATGAGTTACGTATCAGTTCACTGTACCTTCAAATGTCCGCATTTCTCTCTCAATGCATATCATACTCAGTGCTTACTCAATGAAAGCAGAATTATAATTGAGTTAGCTGTACACACAATGCCTTATGTATGACTTTATACATTTCTTAAGGCGATGAATATTTTCACACGGCCAAGGCGCAGTGTTTGTTTAAATTTTCAAGAAAAAATACAGCTTTTCCATTGCTGCTCAGAATGTATTAGCACAATTGAAGCGTTACTGATCTTTAAGTAACGCAGAAATATGATCTCATTATACAGTGAACACGCTGCTCTTGCTGTCTTTTTAATGAAGCCACGAAGATGAAATAACGAACAGACTGACAGATGGGGATATTAATTGAAAACAATTAAGTTAGCTTCCTCTTTCTCCTGATATATTTCAGTCTACCATTTGTCATCATTCTATATATATACATATATATATATATATATATATATATATATATATATATATATATATATATATATATATATATATATATATATATATATATATATATATATATATATATATATATATATATATATATATATATATATATATATATATATATATATATATATATATATATATATATATATATATATATATATATATATATATATATATATATATATATATATATATATATATATATATATATATATATATATATATATATATATATATATATATATATATATATATATATATATATATATATATATATATATATATATATATATATATATATATATATATATATATATATATATATATATATATATATATATATATATATATATATATATATATATATATATATATATATATATATATATATATATATATATATATGTATATATATATGATATATATATATATATATATATATATATATATATATATATATATATATATATATATATATATATATATATATATATATATATATATATATATATATATATATATTTTTATTTTATTTTTTTCAAGGAGTAAGCATATCCGATGTTTTGAAACTAATTCAATAAAATACAACATACGATGTCTTGCTACGGATATATCTTTAAACATTAGCAATGCAAGGGAGACTTTAGAGACTCGTTCACTATAAGTTTGGCAGATTGGCTAATCATTGCTCACTTTGTTTTATATTTTCATCACACAGTACTTGAAATATGAAGAAAATGAGACATATGCCGATATGGTAAATATTTTTTCAATTGTCATTTCAAACTTCAAATGTAACGTTTTCTTTAGATTCCTTGATTTTACGACGTTTGGACGTACAATAGTACTCTCATTCTCATTTGTTACAAAGCTTCAACTAGTACTCGTACTCGCGCACTGATAACTTTTGGTATTTTATTATACAGGGCTTTTTTGATATCTATGTGTGTAGTAAATATAATAATTATAATGTAATAATCATATTTGCAAAGGCTCTATTTTGTTTGAGGGAACATATCTAATCATTTTCCTTACACGTCTCCTTCATCATTACATAGTAATTTTTGGTATATGATAATTATATTTCGTTCGAATAATAGTCGTGTCTTATACCTTGACACAGCTATAAGTGGTAGTGCATATATTTTCACTACAAAATTCTTAACAGATATTGACCAGGTTTTAAACGAACTCCTTCAACCCTGATAACTTGGTCTCAGATTTTAGTTATATTTAATCAGAAATGAATATGAAGACACACAATACAGCGTCGCAACATTAATCGGCGTAGGAAATTTGACTTCACATCTTCAAAGTTGTTCTGACCAACCAGTAAGTTTCACAAGGACTTTCCAGATCTCATTTCTCTCCCGCCTGGCTATCGTCTTCGTACATTAAACTTAAATTAAAGTAAACCAATTCAGTAATAAATCATACTATGCACAATCAAAAAAAAAAAACGTGTTTAACATGCCCGTTTCACTTATCACTTATTAAAAATGATGTATGACAAACAACTTAGTTATGTAAGGACCCGTGCGATCGCAGCACCACAAACAAGTGATGTAGCTTGAATAAGGTACACAAAATCAATTTCTGATGAGGAAACTAGCTGTGTTCTCGGTATCGATCCTTGTCATATTTCTAGATATCAACTCTTCACAAGGGCTCTCGTAAAGTGATTAATGTTGATTTTCGTCAAGTCGGAAAGAAGTAGCAGAGTATTACACATTGAGGCCAGATCGATCAATTTAATGAACAACGAGCGTGTTAAATGAACCGGCAGCTTCTTGTTAAGTCTGTTGTGTTCTGATTTTTAAATGCACATGGTACATGAACATCAGTCGTATAAAAGCAATCTCAGGCTGCAAGCAGACTTGTGAGTGTTTATTGAAAGAAGTAATACCAACGTATGTAACCATGGAAACATTTCAATTCGAGTGGTAAAATCAAATCGCATGTTGTGCCTAATAATCCAAACCTTAAGTCGAGTACTGGAGGTACCTTACATTTAGTGTTAAATTTCATACAAGAAGCATGTGATTTGTATCTTAACAGCAAATATGTGGTAAATGGCAGGCGGAGATTTTATAATACTGGTCATGGCTATTTGAAATAACGAGTTGTAAGTCATACACGAAACCATTAGCTATATTTCTGGTATGTAATTGTGCTTATAAATTAAAATGCATACATGAAGCACGTGGTTTGTATCTCAACAATACTTGTTAAGAGGTAAGCGGAGAATGGAAAACAGTTAAAATGGCAATAGACATTTGAAATAAGGAGTAGTAACTCATAGACAAAATTATTAGCTAAATTTACTTTACCAAGCGGCGCGGTATTGCAATGACCATGTCATTACACTAATACAGGTTTCATAACTCTAGGAAGGATCATCGATCAACTATCATCGATTCAATTTGTCAAGACCAGTAGTAGAGCGAACTGCACCATGTCATTTCCATGATTTTGAAACACAAATGAGGATATTTTAAATCATAAATAAGCATCTTTTGGAAAAACACGTTCCTTTTCACCGTCACTCAGTTGTTATACAGTCCTATATATAGAGTAACATTTGCCAAATGGGAAAAGGAAATTTTCAACTTAAGTTTAAACAAACGGTAATTTTTCACCACAAAAGCTGTTTTAAAGTGCTCAACACGTTTTTATAGTTATTTTTATCATACAAATCTCCTGACTGACTCTTACTTGTAGAATTACTGTACAATTACTAAAACACACGCCACATGACGATACAGAAATGAAGGTTGTGAACACGGGTGTGAAATAAATGACCAGGACCATTCCTTGCAATTGTACATGGTTGTCTAAGACTGTTTTGCCGCCCCAGACCCCATTGTTTTTCAAAAAAATCTATGGACAGGTAGAGGTCGTAGTAATTCTAAATGTCTTAGATATCCAGTAAAAATAATGAAAACTTCCATTAAATTAGTTGAAATCGATCATTTAATTGTTTTCTACATCGCAGATTTTGAATATGTCAAAAACTCTATGATCAGCCATAGCTCAAAGATATCCTATTTTTGAATGTGAATGGCTTAATCTCCTTTTGATAAGAAGTGAAATACAAATATATGTACTGTAGTTGTCCATGTACTGTACCTTTTAATGCCTAAGCCGATGAAAGGCAACTACTTTTTTTAGAATACTCTGCGTTTGACCTCATACATTTTTTTAGCTGGATGAATTCCTATTAGTAACATAATTTGATTCGTATGTGAAATACATCATTCATTCATTGGGTTCTTGATATGACCTAACGACACACATTCCGATATACGTCCCAGTCATGATGCGTATGATTAGCCACTAATTCGCAGACTATCTGATTGTAAAGAGGAAGGCATATATCTCTACTTTCTTAAAATACTAAAATATCAGTCAATTTGCCTAGCGGAGTTTTTGATTAAATTTAACCCAATTAAATTTTTGTTCATTTTCCTTGATATTAACTGAGATCTTGCAATGTAACTCTTACTCATACGACTTAGACAGGTAGCAAGACTCTAAGCAGCTGATAAAGCCCAGTAAAATTCTTACAAGAATGCAAGAATGAGCAGTTCTAGTATAACGGTACAAATTTGGCAAAATGTGTTTCTTGTAATAAAACTTTATTCCATTTTTATAATAGCTGATAATAATTAATGTGTTTATAACTTTGGTTTACAAAATGATAACTGAAAATATTCTTGTTAAATTTGTGTGTTGAAAATGAAATTTTAGTCCAAGAATATAAAACAAATCTAATTAGAAATAATAATCTTAGAATCTTAGAAACACTTACGTTAGTAAGCATTAACATTTTTCCGAACTAGCAAATCTAGAAAAAAAGTAATCATTCAATAATCTGCAATACATATTCGAATTTTTTTCATTGCCAAATTTAAAAAAGGATGCATTAAATGGGACCTCAAGCTGACTTTCATGTTTAAAGTAGATATTCTAGCTTGTCTGCTTGTAGATATTCTACTAGCAAATTCGTTGTTGATTTGACAGTATGTTTAACACTTAATCAGTATTGCTGTCATGAAATCATAAATATAGGAATAAATCATGGCAGCCGGAAGAACAAGTATTGAATTAAGCGAACGTTTTCGGTGATTGATTATGTTTGAAAGGATCTGTTGGAGCATACCTAGATCCCGTGATTGTTCTACTGTTCTGGTAATATCTATATTTGATAATGGTTCCATCTGAGGCGAATAGTAACGAGTACCAGTAGTTGACTTAATTGGCAAAGGGAGATTTGCAAACAAAAGAGGTGTAAATACAGCTGAGGTAAAGAACAATTATGCAAGACTGAAGACTATGGAACATTATATATTTTGATTGGTAGTGCCGGTTAAAGGTTTACATTCATGATTACATAGTCCAAAACATACACACATGATTCAGTAAGTAAAAGTGTAGACCTTTGCGACAAAAAGATATCAAATTATAATATCATGATTGATGCATAGATAAGATAGGTAGACAAAATACCTGGCAGACAGACAAACGTAAAGTTAGAAAATATTTGAGACAGACAGATAGTTCATTTAAGCAAGTGCATTATAGTTAGCATTATAGTTATGTCGTTTGTTCTATTACAAAATAACCAAATCGATTTATGCTATGATCGAATAGACCTCCTGCTATATTATATGGGCGACTTACTTTTGTTTTAATTATGTTTGTGTAATAATCGAACTTGGAATGAAAATTAGAAAATTGATAACCTCCAGCACACATCAAACTTGAGTATCGGTTTTTAAAGGTTCCCTGACATGCTTGCTTTTCTTTATCGCCACGCTTCGTCATGCGTGCATGATGACTACTATTTTTCTCATTATGTTATCCTCGGGGGTAGACGAAAATAGCTAGAATGCCTCCTCACAATCTGTGTCATTGCTAAAAGAAATGTGCATTTATTTTCTTTTTTATTTCAATAATGTCTGCCGCATACCACGGTCTATTTTTAGTAAGCTGTTAGATCTCTGACATTCATTTCAACAACTGTGGCTTTCAACAGTGCATGCAGATATGGCTAGTTTATAATTAGAACGACCATGCTGTTGCTTCACCCTTGTTTAAGTTAACTACACACGATGGCAAAAGAAACGTAATATGCCACGGGCTTATATTTACTGCAGTGAATGTGCGCCACTAAGGTAAATAGTTCAATTACAAAATGGTTGCATCTTCTATGACAAAATGATCAGCTAAGTTAATCCAATGAAAATTTGATCTGCCGATAAAAGTACTTTTTCTAACATTAATTCAAGTTTAATTTTTTCTCAGAAGAAACTGATTCAGATGTCCTTGGGAATTATTTTCTTGGAGAACCCAGCTGTTTTCTGTGTATGCATGAAGCACTGACTGGTGAAACAATGAGAATCATGATTAGGCTGAAACTGCGATTTAATTCAAACGAAGTCCATTATTAATTTCAATAACTTGCGAATGCAGCTTATATAGGTGAGACTTGCAAGCCATACAAACATCAACACAATATGATACAATAGGCTTTTATACCGCGCCATTCTATTACAATTATAGCGCCTTCAGTCAATTATCTCCGGCTGCCAACGAATCGGCGCACATAAACTTTAAACTCACATATAAATGTCAAAAAACCAAATGTATGATTTTCGAAGATCAAATTTACATCAGTATCATAGATGGAGTTGAAAGTTGATAATGACATGAAATACTTTATGCATTCAAAGTAGTGAATGGAATGGAAGGCATGTAACCAACTGAACGAGACATGTCAGTCTAAGTTTCCAGAGAAAGTAAAGTTATACTGTTTCCATTAACAGTGAATCAACTTGTGTGGCTCTGAACATGAACAGTAGCTGGGCCAATGACATCGGGAAAAGGGATGTTGACCATGTTGCTGAGATCGTTCCTGCGTTGATCTGAAAACATAAACCACTAGCAAGAACCAGGGATCACTTATCTTACGAAAATAACACGGCAGTTAGCTGAGAATTGTATGAGAAGAACAGGCAGAGTAATTTGTAATACTGTGAGAGCCGGAACAGCGCAGGAAAACTTGTAGGGTGACCGAGCTGAATTATGAACTGTCAGGACTATGGGATACTGGACAAACATTAAGAGATATGAAGAATGAATAGAAGGAATTGCATCAGATCAAGAAAGCTTTAGAATGTGCAACATTGGCCGAAGTCGTCTGAGTAAGTGCAACATAGAGAAATAGAGAGAGAGAGATAGAGAGAGAGAGAGAGAGAGAAGGGGGAGAGGGAGAAAGAGTGAGGAGAGAGAGAGGGAGAGGGAGAAGAGGGAGAAAGAGAGAGGAGAGAGAGAGAAAGGGAGAGGGAGAAAGATAGAGAGAGAGGGGGAGAGGAGGAGGGAAAGAGAGAGAGAGAGAGAGGAGAGAGGGAGAGGCAGAGAGAGAGAGAGAGAGAGAGAGAGCGGTATGAGCTGCCACTCTTTAAAATGCATTATGTAAACGATTAACGCTTTGCCAACATTGTCCTAACGTTATTTTGCTATCAGAAGTAAAGCTTGTATTAGTTTACACCTGGAAATGTCAGCATTCCACACGGCGCTTAAAAAAAAATACCACTTTTCAAACTTAAAAATCCCACCCCACCCCAAATCCCAAACACACCCTAACTCTAACATCCTCGCATTTTGAAAAATAAAGTTAAAACCCTGTATCCCTATATAAAACTGTTACTGACAAAATTCGTTAAAGGGGCTACAAGTCATATTATCACCTTCATAAAACGTGGCCATTCAATTTTACCTTAGCAATAGTTAAACAATGTGGTTATACAAAACGATTTTTAAAATAAATAAAACTGTCAAAAGATCTTAAAGCTTCTCGTATTTTTACATTATTTTGCAATTAAAACCCTTTTCCAACTCATCATTTGTGAATAAATATATCAATTTAAATACTATATTTCTACAATATAATTACAGCCTAACGTAAGTCTGATGACGGACGGGGTATCAAGTCTGAGAGCCTCTACTAGTGTAGCCTGCAATCATTATGTATGAATTTAACGAATGCTTGGCATTCCAATATAGTGCATTCTTTGACGGAGGCCAAGCTTTACCAAAATTACAGTTATGACAAACAAGAAATATTGCTCTTCCAACCGTTATAACATTTATGAAATCACAATGCATCATGTGACCCTTTCGCATGATGTAATTTTCAGAGAGTCACTTAGTGTGAGTTATGATTAAAGGTATGTAGACAAAAGATTAAAAGACGACTGCTTAATTGCGGTAAAACATTTAGAATCGGTTAATTTCGCCATTAGCCTCAGCAAGATTTCACCGATTAAAATGTCTCTATGTCTTTGATGTCTGACAAAAATAAATAATGATGTTTTCTTACATTTTAGTTGTAAAGTATACAATTAACTTAATGATTTACCCATTTTAAAAAAGCAAAACGATGTTATGCAAATTTTTATATAGATTATCAACTCGCAGTCATAGGTGGTGTTGGACTGTTTTCTGAGACAGGCAGAGGATATGGTGAGGGCGATAAAATTGTAAAATGCATTCAAATTGTTAACTGTACTTGGCTAGCGTTTTCGAGAAGTCCAAATAAAGCTGCAAGCAACATTTTGCCTCAGATTGTTATTTTTCTTCAGATTAATTGAAAGAGAACACCGAAGTTAGTACCGCATTTAAATTTTTTTTTGCGAAAGTCTTCTGTTTGTTATTTTGTTTTATTTCTTTTTTGAGAACTTTTAAGGTTATTTCCTAAAAACGATTTTAAAATGATTTAGACTATAATAGGTAGATTCCCAAATCGTTATATACATTTATGAAATGACAATGCAGTATGTGACCCTTCGCATGATGTAAGTTTTCAAAGGAAGTCACTTAGTGTGAGCTTTGATTAAAGGGAGAAAAAAAAAAGGAAAAATTAAAAAAAAGATGACTACTTAATTGCGGTAAAAATAATGAGTATGCCGGTTAATTTTGCTATTAGCGTTAACAAGATTTGACCGATTGAAATGTCTCGATGTTCTTTGATATCGGATTAAAAGAAAGAATGATGGTTTCTTACATTCTAGTCGTATACAATTAAATTAATGATTAGTTATTTTTGAAGGGGAATAACAATGGTATGCAATTTTCTTATAAAATGTAACTCGCATAGTCATAGGTGGTTTTATTATCTTGCGTGAAGGGGGGAGGTTGGGTTGGGAGGAGAGAGAAACATTACAATTGTCTGATATAAATTATAAACACTTTCGAAAAGCCAAAATAAAGCTACAAGCAACATTTTTGCCTCAGATTGTTATTTTAACTTGAGACTAATTCAAAAGCAGAACAAAATTATAACCACATTTTTCATTTTTGTCGATGATTTTTTTGGGCGCAAAGCTTCCGTTTTTAAGTTTTGTTGTATCTCTTTTTGGGGGAATTGAAGAGTAAAAATGATTTAGACTATAAGAGGCAGATTATCAAATCGTTATATCCATTTTTGAAATCACAATGCAGCATGTGACCCTTCGCATGATGTCATTTTCAAAGAGAGTCACAAAGAGACTCAGTGTGGGTTATGATTAAAGGTATGTAGACAAAGATTAAATAGACTGATAGACGACAATTACTTTGATTTAAGAATTACTCATTTAAAAAAAGAGCAAAACAATTATGTTATTTAAATTATTTATACAATAGTAACTCGCATAGTTATAAATTGGGTTGGACTCTTTTCCATGAACGGAAGTGAGGGAGGGGTGAGGGCAATGATATGGAAAAAAAAAACGTTAGCATTGTTTAATATACTACACGCAGCATTTTGCCTAAAAATTTTATTTTTTTCCAGATTAATTAACGGATAAACACAATTGTGACCACATTTTTTTCACGATATTCTTTGGGCGCAAAACTTTGTTGTTTTATTTTGTTGTATTGCATTTTTGGGGGACTTAAAGGATTAATTCTGTTAAAATGATGGGAGATATTGACAAAATTGTAAATAAATTTTCGATCATTGTAATTCAAGAGCATAAGATTGTTGTTGTCTTTAAAGTAAAGTAGCAACTTGGATTACCAAAAATTACTAAATAAGAATATTCAGAAATTTCAATATATCAAAGAATCTCCCTTTAAATGAATAAACAACACGGCTTACTAATAGGTGTTTGGTATCTTCCGATTTTGTAAGTCAGTACGACATGTATAATTGATACATATCCATTCAAGGGGTATGCCAATATAATGTACTTAACAGTTAATTATTTTTTTCAGATTAAAGGCATATGGACAGCTGGAAACATTTTTTGGTATTGAAAGAAACATGCGTTACTGAAAAGAAAAATCTTTCAATTATTAGTTTTAGACGTATGGCTGATCAAAGCGTAAGCATTTTTCGATGTTTGCAAAATATGTGTGTTATGAACGGAAAAACAACTAAACATTAACATAAACTTTATATTTTTTTCCTCCATCTCAGGCTTGGAAAATAAAGTGATTTAAAACGTCTTTGATGCCTATATGTTGCTACCTGTACTTCGCTATGCTTCTTTAATTTATTGTTTATGCGGTTCATGTGCTTTTAAATCGTGTGCCTGTCACTAATATTTTGTGATTAGTTTTTGTAATAAGCCACTAGGTGATATATCTTAAGACTAGTTTCGAATGAAAATGGGTATGGGTAGTTCCACGTAGGTGTTTGTATTTTGTGTATATTAAGTGGATGGATTATAATAAAAGATATACGAAGCTACCATTCTAGGGGGATATATAAGAGATAGAGAGAGAGTGTGGATTGAAGGGTGGGCACCATCTTTTAAAAAAACAAATATCTTAAGTTGTTATTTTTTTTATCGAGTGGTATACATGTGATGTATGGCTGATCAAAGCGTAAGCATTTTTCGATGTTTGCAAAATATGTGTGTTATGAACGGAAAAACAACTAAACATTAACATAAACTTTATATTTCTTTCCTCCATCTCAGGCTTGGAAAATAAAGTGATTTAAAACGTCTTTGATGCCTATATGTTGCTACCTGTACTTCGCTATGCTTCTTTAATTTATTGTTTATGCGGTTCATGTGCTTTTAAATCGTGTGCCTGTCACTAATATTTTGTGATTAGTTTTTGTAATAACCCATTAGGTGATATATCTTAAGACTAGTTTCGAATGAAAATGGGTATGGGTAGTTCCACGTAGGTGTTTGTATTTTGTGTATATTAAGTGGATGGATTATAATAAAAGATATACGAAGCTACCATTCTAGGGGGATATATAAGAGATAGAGAGAGAGAGTGTGGATTGAAGGGTGGGCACCATCTTTTAAAAAAACAAATATCTTAAGTTGTTATTTTTTTTATCGAGTGGTATACATGTGATGTATACCTCTCAAACCACTGTCTTCAATGTACAAAAAACAAAATTCTTCAATACTAGGAGAATTGATTAATTTGATTTTAGTTTATTCTCTACATAAATACTAGATGACTTTTGATTATTTTATCCTGGCTGCTCAGGCTGGAAACTCTACTGCGTACAGCATATTCTTAATGTGATCCAAATTATTCTTTAGATGCAAAATATGTCAAGTAATGAATGTGAAGCAACAAATGCTTAAAGTCAATGCTTAAAAAGAGACGTTTTTCGGCATTTAGAACTTTAGCATTTGATTTGCGTAACTGTTTGATTCCGATTTTTCAGTCCGAGATGTAACAAATGCCCAAATGAAGATAGATGTGTATATCCTAAAAGTATAAGAGGTACATGATTTGATTTTTTGCTATGTCTATGCAATGCATCTTGAATCGGTAATGTGTTTTCCGGTTTTCGTATAAAACTCGTTAAAAGCGCAGGTGAAAGGTGATTCTTAACCCAACATTGCCTTATTGTTCTTGGAATCGATACTCTCTTTGAGGTACTTTAAGAACAATTGGAGTTTGATACTCCAAGAACATCATTGATCAACACCGGTTGACGTGGTCACAATTATTTAGTTGTTATATAGATGTATGTGAAAAGCATCACGTGGACTGTTATATATTAACAGTAAGCGTTTCTAGACCAAAATATCGGCATATTGTTATAATATAAATCAATACTCTTTTTGTGATAAGAACAGTTGTATTTTGATTCCTACGTATTTTCAATTAACAATAGGTCAATTCTGACGTGATCATATTCACTTTTAAACATATTTTCAACGCAAAAACGAGTTTAATTTGTAAATTAATAACAAAGGCTCATTTTTATTGATCTTGTAGATCTGATTCTGTGTATAGGATTTTACAAAGGTCAACAACCCTTATTTAGGTTGCCTTTTAATTATGAAAAATTATTTTAGAAACATTAACCTTATATCAAACTAGTTGACTACACAGTCAATTTTGGCAACAAACAAACTTTAATAATGGTCTGATTTTCATAATCATTTAATTCGACTGCCGTTCTGTGAAATGATAAATGCCTGATGTGGACGTAAAATTAATTGGAGTAATCCTTGAACAGTTAAAAAGCTTTAATTGTTTTTACCATGTGCATTTTTGCATGTTGGACAATATAATTTGTTCATTTAAACTGTAAAACGGATGAAACAATGAAATCATGTTTACTTCAGAATCTATACTTATCTTTTGTAATTTTCGTGTTTTTTAATCGTTTTCTTGACTCTTTTAAATTGAAAGGGAATAATTTGGTATTTCATAGTGGCAAACTGTTAAGGTGTCAAATATGTTGAATCAATGAAGTTTATAACGATTTATGTTATTTTGTTATTGTATGCCACACATAGAAACTACTAAAGAAAATCGTTTAGGAAGGTCATTTGGTTTTCGTTCACATAAGTAGACCTTTATGCTTGAACGTTCATAACTTATTCAACTATTCATCACGTCTCACAAGGCAACTGGCATGATAGACGTAAACAGTATGTAATTCACATGATAATTGCTACATGATATAAAACTAACATGCTCACCTCGGGGATTCTATTCGGATCAAAGCACTGCATTGTAATTCCTTTTGAGAAATTCTACCAATTTCAGCTCATTCTATTAATAACTTAAATAGAGTGTATATCTGTTAATGCTACGAAATTGTAGCTTACCAGTCAATGCACAAAGCACCCGATTACAATGTTTCTCAAGCGTCTACCAAAACAGTGTTTCTCTTGTTCGCACAACATGCTGACATGAGTGGATACAAATATCTTTAAGTAGGCTCTTTTCCATATTTCATAACAGCTTGCACACATTGCACACTTGCTGTGACTACTGCTGAATGCATGTTTGAAATTAACCTCCACCGTGAAAATTCGATTGTGGTCATTTACCAGCTTATAAAACGCAGTTTTCCTATTTGGTTTTATAAACACTTTTAATGCCCACGGTACTAGGTAATTATATGTCTGCCGGGTTACACGCACATTTATGTTATTTGTAGATATAGAGTAACATATGACTCATGGGCATTGGTTGTTCAAGCGAGATAAATAGTCAAATTGAAGAAGATTAGTGGAGGCTTATCTGGAAACATGGAATTTAAAATAAGTGAAATAAATGAAGCAAGTGAATTCGGCCAATTAAATGAACGAAAAAAATGTACCACCAAATTAAATGAAATCAAATCAATGAAGATTATTAATACAATCAGTGAGATAAAAGATATGAATGAAATGGATGAAATTATGGGAAGATTGATTGATAGTCAATTTATGTGCTTCCCATACTAAACACTAGTACAGTAATATCACAAGAATATTGTATTTGGAAGAATACAATGAAAGTCAATGTTGTGAAAAATGAGGAGTATCAAGTACTGTATGGTACACACATGAATATATGAATGCTATTGCCAGATTGCGTTCAAACTGATCTGATGATTGTTGTTAATTGTTAATTGTTAATCCTTAATCAATGTTACTCAATAACCTTTCCTTATTTTGTTACATTTTATCATTTCTAGTAGTAAGTATATACACTAGATTAGTTTTAAGCTTAAACTAGTCTTGAGGTGAAAATCGGTAGCAAAATTGTTCAAGCAAGGAAATCAAAAAAAAAGTTTTAAAGGTTTTCTTCCTTTTTGCGTATAATTTCACGAAAGCTTTGGATAGACCTTAGTACATTTCGTTATTAAAGATTTCATCCTTTCCATACAGAACAATTATTTTTGTTTGAGTTTATTCTTTGTAACCTTTTGTCGGAAAGTAAATCAAGTTCGCATGTAATTGAAACTAGTTTGGAAACTGTTTTTGATTTATTGATCTTTTTAAGACTTTTACAAACACTGAAAGATAAAAGAGGCTTCTCACCTACATTTGTAAGTTCCAAGCGTTGATATGCTTTAACAAAAGATAATTCCAGCTTTAAAAAAACAAAAACAATTTCCCATGGTATAGTATTTCACATTTCGGCAAAACACTCAGAACAAAATATTATCCAAAGTTGTCAGTGTTTGAAACAAATATATTAATCCAAAATACGACCAGTCAAAGCGCTTGCAGTGTTCAATACAATGAAAAACCAACCTATCAACCTCTTCCGTGTGAGATAAATACCTTTATCATTGATGACAGACCCATCCAAGTGCGACGGATCTTGCAATTTTATCCACTAGAATGTTGCCATGTCACGTTTGGACAGACTCTTTGAAGGCACACACGAACATGTGTGGTAGGTGCTGATAAAAGAGCTCAATCAAGCTCAGGGATGTTAAATTACACGGGATATGAAGTTTCCGCCTGTTCGTCTCGAATTACAATGATCAACGCACAATGACACGTTTGTGCTTCTGAGATTAAAATGTGTAGCTATGCAAATAGTGCACACTGGTACTGAGAAACAGGAAAGGGCAAAGAAATGATCTTTTCTTGGGCGAATTCTAGCAATGCTTTGGTCATAAAAACTCATGGCATCATTTCTCAAAAATGTTGGTCATTGAAACAACGAAAAGAAAGATGCGTCATTTTTCACAAGGAAAAACTGCAGTTTGTTCATGTTTACTCCAATCAGAGATGAGCAAGAACGTCATGCATAACATCAATGTCACATAATGTTTACTTCATGTTGCGAAAGGAATGCACTTCTCTAAGACTGGGTACTTTATGCTCATTATGTGCTATTACTAGAATTTGCAGAGCTATATTTGATGTTTAGGTGTATAGTTTTTTGTATATACGTAACAATAGCATCGCATTACAAGAGCGTTTACACCATGATTATTCCTTTTTCAATTAATTAAGAGATCAATTTGTCCACATTTGTAGATGACTGGATGAAAGGACATTATCTTGTTTACTTCAAATAACACCCCATTAAGTGTCAAAAACGTCTAAAAGAACGACTTATTTCAAAAATGCTTATTTGTATACATTTTTGTTTGTCTTAATTTTCTGCTTTGTTACAATCTTGTTACACATACCAGTTATCAATTGCTTTAATGTATAATGTGAAGCAAATAAATTAAACGTTTTGACCAATATGAACATCATAAATCCAAATATTTCAAGCGAAAATGTTCAAATTGTTAATTTTTACTCGATTACTATTCATGCTATAAGAGAACATTTTGAATATTTCTTAGGCATTATGTTTACGAGAGTGCTAGGTGCATTACAATTAAACACGTACTTCCAAACATAGCACAATTTGTTGCGCTCTAAATTTGAAAATAGGAAAACGGTTCTGGGTGACTAGTTTTGATGTTAGGTTAAATAGTAACTAACTTCCTCCACGAAATAGGTAAAGAAACAAAAGGATTTTTTTCAGATGAGCTTGCCAGTGCGCTGGTGCTGATCAAAATAATGCTGTACCAAAATATAAATATCTTCCAAAACCGCATTCACTCTATAAATCAATGTTAGACGTAGAATTATCTTACTTTGTATTAAACGGTACAACTGTATCATGTACGTCTGTGATGTTGACTCGTGTTTAAAAGCATACAATGCAATGTAAGAGCTTAATTACCATGAAGACTTACATCTTACTGTTCTTGTACTTTTAAGAATATGATATAATCAGCACATTTTGATGTGGAGGTACTGTCTAATGCAGTGATTACATTTTTAATTACATTCCCTGTATCGATGAAGTTCCATATGGCTGATTCGTTAGTCGTGTCTGTGGTGTTTATTACATATTGGGTTGTTAGCATTCTTCTCTTTAGTAGTAAATTCAAGCACACAAACATAAAGCAGACGGCAAATACACGTGCATGAACAGAGAAAATAAGTAACTTTTAATTTTCGGTGACCATCAATTACAAATATTGATTTATAATGTCAACATTTGGATTTGATGAACCGCTGTAACATTTTTACAATATTTAACACAAGCGTACTATAGCAATATTGCAGATTATTGTCAACGAATGTACATTTGTATGTAAATATAAGAGGAACAATAAATATTCAAATCTTTTAAAAATAGCTATGTACGTTTGGTCATCTTTGGGACAAATTTATTGACTGTATTGTTGTAGAAGTCAAATAATTCTTCGTGTTTTTAATACTTTAATACTACATAAAAATATATACAAATTAGGTACATGCAATTTTCATTCACAGAAATGCATATATTAGAATGATTCTTCAATTTACATTATCTAATTAATGAAAGTGACATATTGTTAGAAATAAAACTGATAAGCCAATAATGTTCCAAACTTTTAAAAACGGCTGATAATGTGAACAAAATCATTTTCTTACACATATAGTTATGTTCCCAAACCAAGTACTTATTACCTCGGCGGTATACGCCAGGGTATCTAATGATGTACCCACAACAAATTGCAATTGAAACCATACAAGTGTTTTTGCACTCCAAATATACTACAGAATAAAATAAAAGTCATGGAAAATCGAATTAGTGGAACATATTTATTTCTCAAGATGGCCGCCAAAATGGCCGCCCCAAACCTATAATTTTAGAATCAGCCCTATATCAGCAAGTAACAGTGCTAAAATATATGTGCAACACTTGGTATATGTTATTGGACATAATAAACCCATTTCGAACATTTATAAACTGCTAACCTATTCTAAATTCAAAATGGCCGACAAAAATGACTTCCGAAATGGCCGCCAAAACTCAAATTTATAAATAGTCAAATTTAAGCATATACTTTGGGATATATATAAATAATACGCTTATTGTGGTCATCAAAAAACTCTTTTCAGGCATTTGCAAACTCTCAAGTATCAAATTCAAGATGGCTACCAAAATGACTGTCCAGTAGCCTTATATCGTTCATGTTTTGATGATTTTTGACTTCCGCTAAGAATTTCGAAATTCATGTTCACATCACTTCTTTAAATTTACATGTGTTAGTTAAAATTTGTACACATTTAAATTAGCACTAGTGTACTGAATACTACGCCTTTGTTGGATACGCGCGTTACATATCATCAGTGTGACTTTCTGGATCAGATAGAGTCACATTGGAGCAATGTAGTCCTTTGCATTCCACACTTGCTGCAGAACATTGTAGACCATGTTTTACGCAGTCGCATTTCTTCCTGTACACCTAGTCTTGCAGGAACAGTTGATCGCTTCCAGAGGGTGCTCAGGTGTTGGCTTCAAGTTAGTGGGAACAGAAAATATCTTCCCATCGCTGAACTTCCATCCCAATCCTCATCACACATATCACCCCACTCCATATTGCTGAACCTGATGATAAACGCGCTGCAATTTATTTTCGTAAACATCAAATACAATGATGGCAGGGTCATATTTGCCGGCAACATACTGGACACATCGACTACAAATGGCGTCGTATATCTCGCCACCATTCCATGGAATTCTGTGCAAAGAGCACCACCACCTAGGACATACTGTACGTCATTCGGTAGGGTAAATGTCTTAGAAGCATAAGGATGTTGTTTCCACATTTCATCAGCCAATGTAGGTTTGTCGGATGCAAGCAGTACATTGGTCAGTTCAAACAGTGCTGGTGGGTAACTATAAAGTTCATATCTCAAAACTTCATTCAGATCCCAACGGTGCGTCCCTGCAGTAACCAGACGCTGGAATAGCAGTTGTGGGAAGATGGACAAAAACTCAGTATGTGTGTGTGTTTGTATGTGTGTGCACAGCTGTTTTGGCCCATAGGGTCACAATTTGATTTTTCTTCTTGAATACACATTCCAAAACGTTTTGACCAACTATTTCATCCAAAATCTTCTTTCCAACATTGACTACATTGTCAACATTGACCAAGTCATCCGCAATAACTCCAGTGTTCAAGCTGTGTAAGCTCGAATCAATACCAAATGGGTTTTTGATGACGGGAATGTCATGATCTTGCGTGCGTCATTTGTGTCCCTCTCTTGACGTGCTGTACTAAAGTCTTTGTGTTGGTTGTTGGTGGAGTAGCGCACCGACGTGCACTTTTGCAAGGCATTGTTTAGTTCTGCGCAGATGGGATTCGACAGTACCCAGGTGAGTCTCTGTGATTCATCCATCCCTATCCCTCTAGTTAGTCCTCCTGTAGTTTTCAGGATTCTTCATAAGAACCTGTTCAATCACCAAGTCAGTTCACAACCCAGCCCAGTAACGGTCTGAGCGTCGTACTACATGGAATCCATTCTCAAAGTATTTTTCAACGTCAAAATGTTGTACTGGTAACCAAGCAAATCGCTGGAGATACGCATAGATTTATTTTGTGTATAAATTTTGACCAGCAGCTGCCAGATAAGGTAACATATCGTGCAAGACCTGCAAGTGCAAATCCCAGTCTCCGGTACCTTCCGATTTGACGAATTTCCAAACAATATTAATCATGTCCATGTACTGCGGCCAAAGTTGTGCTGTTCGGAAACCTTTCATGGGCTCCTTTTCCCCTTCGTTTCAGAATTTGTATTCTGTGTCCACTAGAAGGTGTCCTCGAATTGAACGTGATTATTATAGAATGGTTAGCATCTTAAATACGTTATACAAACTCTGAAAGATTTTGATAATATCTTTTAATTTTCGTCGTAAGTTTTTATATGTTTCTTTGGGTATAATCCTGGCATCTCAAAATCTCCAAGAGTTTTATCTTTTACTTGACCCTATGAGTATGAGTAACAGGTTATATAAGTCTTTTAGCTAATATAGCTAGAGCAGATTACTTCCCATGCCAGGGATTGCAATAAGCTGATAAGAGTGCTTTAATCGTTGGGTTTTGGCAAATAGTTTTGCCAAAAATGAAATCTTACAAATAAATTTATGCATTTTCTCTGTCGAGTGGATTATTGCTTTTTTTCTTCATGGTTTTCAAAAATTTTATAAAACATTTTACGTAATGTTGTTTACGTTTAAAACAATGCACTGTTGTAGGTGATTTTTTTTAAATATTTAGGGACTAGATCTTTATATCCGACAGATGCATTTGCGGGAAATAGAAGATGGCTTGGTTACTCAAGGCAAATGCCTTTTTCATATTTCTTCCTGATCGTCTCCCTGCCAAATATAGTAAAACAGTACTCCTCGGAAAGGAAGAGAAGAAGAGGGGGGGCGGGGGAAGGAGGGGAGGGGGAGGGGTATCCACATCTTGGTCACTTTGTACGGTTACTGTAAGCTGCAAACTTTAAGCCTCTCCCTTAAATTTGTAAGAATCATGAAAGAAGTTCAGATCTTAAATGTGACGTGACTTGGAAATATACAACAGAGTTGGTTAACTTTATAACTTTTATGTATGCCGAATTCGAAATGATTTATTTAACGTTGGCGCTATTTCAATGCAACTCAGATCTGCCTGTCCATGTATTAATAATGATTCTGTGCATGACTTTCAAATTAAGTTGGAAAAAAATTATTGAAATGTTCCCAAAAATATCAGATAAATTCAATTATCGGAAAGATAACATGACTCGAAGCCCAATGAAATACAAATTATAGTTGCAGCTTGTACGTGTGGTCTTTGTTCAATTGGCTATATCATAACATATCTATATTTTAAAACATTTAAATCTGTTTATTATGTAATCTTAACGTTTTATCCACTTCATTCGTACATTTGCTTTGTTTCTATACCTATATATATATATATATATATATGTATATATATATATATATATATATATATATATATATATATATATATATATATATATATATATATATATATATATATATACATATATATATATATATAAATATATATATATATATATATATATATATATATATTTATATATATATATATATATATATATATATATATATATATATATATATATATATATATATATATATATATATATATATATATATATATATATATATATATATATATATATATATATATATATATATTTAAATACATATATATATATATATATACATATATATATTTATATATATATATATATATATATATATATATATATATATATATATATATATATATATATATATATATATATATATATATATATAAATTTATTCTTCTTTTATTTATGATTGTATTATCTGACTATAGAGCGTATTCGTTACGTAACCTTGATCTAATGTCCAACTTGCGCTGTAAAAATCAAGAGCAATAATGATAATAATAATTATGATAATTGGATAGATGGATTTAAGTGAGATAGCAAATAAAAGTACTCGAGTTTGAATCAAACTCCAATAATCTTTATCGAGGTGAGCATGCTTTAAAGTACATCTGTGAAAGGTGCTGGATGTTTTCGGGATTTTCCCGTTGCTATCCTCTCCAACACACCCATCTAGCAAAGACTAATCGCCTAAGCGAATGCAAGACTGTTCTTTATTTCTAAAATGAATGTCCAACGTGCATGTTTTGACAATTTTCATCATGATTTTACCATTCCTAATTATGAACTCTTATATAACATTATACATTA
Organism: Chiridota heheva; assembly: GCA_020152595.1. Classification (NCBI taxonomy): domain Eukaryota; kingdom Metazoa; phylum Echinodermata; class Holothuroidea; order Apodida; family Chiridotidae; genus Chiridota; species Chiridota heheva. The sequence goes on along the minus strand of JAIGNY010001918.1, from coordinate 1,194,239 downwards.
GAGCCGGTGCTTAACCTCGGTTTCCATGGTGCAAGCGGATGAAAGTACACGATTCCCCTAAACATCGCAGGTCAACTCCCCAGCTGGTACTCATTTTCACAGCTGAGTGTACTGAAGCAATTAGAGTAAAGTGTCTTGCTCAAAGACACAATGCAGCGCTCGCGACGGGAATCGAACCAGGTACCTTTCGAATACGAGCTTGACTACTGAGCCACTGCACCTCACATATGATACATAATATATGGTAAATTGCATTCAACATGTTGACAACGAATCCAATTATCTCCAAAATTAGATGATACTTTTGTATTCTCTGGTGGTGTTTAACAACAGCCTACATTTGATAACTCATTTGAGACCACTCATATAGCATTATGTTTCATATTAGTCTTTTCTTGTTTTACGACTGTATGATTTACATGGATAAGCTTGTGCTCCTGTCACTGATAAGATTTATGATGCCACAAAGGTATAAATTGATAATTGGAAATGAAAATATTACACCTTTACAAGTGAATAAAATTTCACTTTTTTCTATAATGTAAATCTTGAACGCGACAATATAAATGATTGATAATACTGCAGAGAATACACTTTAAGTCTTTAAGATGCAAGTAATACTTTTAGTCTGCATACAGGTGGTAAGGCATGATCCAAGTTTCACAATGGTTGATATATTGCTATTACATCAAACAGCTTTTGTGTCGGATTTTTCCGGGTATGAATTTCGAACCAGACAGAAGCAATAATATACATTTACAAACCGGATGTTAGCCGAACACGATAACTTCAGTACTTCAACATATCAAGTGCTGGGGAACTTTTCCCTTTTCTACCCAACCAATCAGCTGCAGCTGCTGGAAGAACAGTTGTAAACAAGAATGCGTGCACGTGTTACCGTCATGGATTACGTATGCATGATGAACGCTTGAAAGCATTTTTACATACGCTTGGTCTCATACCCTGCGTGAAATGTGCAGACGGCCATAAATCCCCCAGGATTTTGATTGGTCAGTAGGTTTCCATCAATATATGATTGGTCTATCATAGTCCAGAAGATTTCAGCAAAACTGTGCAATTTTCCTGAAAAGCATGAAAATTGGCTCATATGTAGAGTTTGACGTGCTAAACATTTCTGGATATAGGGCCAACTCAATTTTTTTCCAGGATGTCTTCGAAATTCAAAATGGCCTCCAGGTGGGCTAAAATTTACCATATGTGAACACTAATGGCTATGATATACATTTTAATGGGATTTCAGATCCATGGTGAAACATATAATCCTAAACATAATCAACAAGTTTACTTGAATATATTCCAATATGGGGCAATATGGCTGCCATTTTCAAAATGGCCGCCATATAGATATGTATATTCATATAGGCCTATTCACCTTAAATATTACATAAGTGTATGGTACTAGTCCATAGTGGTTAATCTTATTATATTTTAAAACACAATATGTGGTACTTTATTGGTTCTTATCCAATATGGCTACCAAAGTCAAGATGGCAGCCATATAATACCCCATATGATATTGCAGGGCAATTTTCAATTGCTACTAAGACATTTAAATAAACCAAACAATTAAATTACTGGTTCACAACATATCTGGTGATCTGTTGGTTCTTGACACACAAGACGTTGCAGGACCTGAAATAATCTCCAAAACATTGCTATACTTTTATAGATGACTGTTTAGTTAAATGAACAGTCTTTGTTCAACCCAATAAAGAGGAACACACTTGACCAAGACCAAAGTCTACAGAAAGACAGAAATATCATCCTTGAAGCAAAATTGTATGTTTTTCTTCCAGTTGTAAGTCACTCTGGAATTAAGACTGATATTGTTAGTAGGACGTCTTGAACAGCATTCTGCGCACAACAATGTAAAGATGAGGTTGATGTTATTATCCTTGATACTGCTGCCATTGTGAACATTCTGAAGCCATGTCTAGTTGTAGCCTTCCATGAGTTTATGCTCCACTCATCTTCTTGCCTTGTCTGCGAACCCAACTAAGTACAGCACGTAAAGTAGATGTCGTCTGGGATTAGTATCTTCTAGATATTCGGAAGATGGCAAAAAGAATCACGTACGGTTTTGGTACAAGAAGGCGTGTGAAACCAAATACAAATCATCCAAGCAACTGGGTAGCCTTTTGAAGGACAGGGCAATCTACCTTGCTCTCAATCAGTCACAATTCAGTCAGAACAAACTGAGGTCAATACTCACTCACCCTGGTAACATTGCGTCTACGACATCAACTATGCAAGAGACGCCTCCATTCTTTTTGATTTTGTGAAATAAGTTCTTCGTTTCAAGTCCTACTATCTCAACATCACACGGTACGGCATCCAATTAACGGGTCCTACATTGTGCCTCTTTCGAACTTTCCTCCCACATGCATTGGTTTCAATTTTAGTATAGTTCTAGTGAATCTTGTCTTGACCATATGGACATCGTGCTCATATAATCTTAGACGTGACTTCTTCAGGATAAAAGATTCCGGTTCTGCTTCTGACTTGTGTGTTGGAACCACTTGATATCAAGAATTCGACAAAGTCATAGAGAGTCAAAGGCATCACATCATTTTCCTCAGTCACGTAACCTAAGTTTCTTCTGCATAGAGGAGTGTGTAGATGACAACAGATTCATAATTCGGACTTGAGCTTCATATTACTACTACAGACCTAGGACAGTCGGCAACAGTTGACAGAAAGACAACGCGTTTGACATTCTTTACCTTCGGCTCATTGACTAGTCTTCCATTCGACATAACAGTGGACCCCATTGCCGGAACGTGGACTTCTGTCTGTAGTAAAACATCATCTAAGAGGGCTGTGCCTGCAAGTATCTCTAATACCCATTCCAATATAATTGGGTGACAACTGGTATGCAGATGGAACTGAACTCTTATACAAATTCTTGTTTAAAAACTTGTATACAAATTCAGTAATGATTTTGACTTCCTGAGGACGATGTCCAAAGAGGAATGAGAACCACACAATGTCGTACCATTGTTTTATTTTTGAGCCAGTCAGTTTGCTCATTGTCAACAATTACTGCTGCTTCACAAACATTGTAGACAGCATATATCAGGCAAATATGTTTCTTGGGATTACCATGGTAGTAGAGAATGTGTCAAATTGAGGGACGATTGATACTGCCAGAGGCTACCTTAAAATCCACAAATATAATAAAAGTGGGTAGTGGGAATCTATGCACTTTTCCATCAGAATTCAAAGACAGTAAACCTGATCGGTACATCTTCGTTCGTGTCTGAAACCTCATTGGTTCTCAAAGAGCTTTTTGCAGTATCACGCATTCTATGAAGGAGGATTATTCCTAAACATTTTGCCAGGAACAGACAAGGGAAATGCCACGGTACTTACTGCGGCAGAGAGACCTGTCACCCTTCTTGTAGAGAGTGCATGGTAATATCTTGGTCCAGTTCTCAGGTCATTTTCCCCTCTGCCATATTTTAGATATAGGCAGGTGTTCTTTTGAATCTAAATCTTCCGGTCATTCTTCATCCAGTCATCAGTTTCGCGACAATTCCATCAAGCCCAGAAGCCTTGCTTCTTCTACTTATCAGGTGTACATCACAACATCTATATTTGGTTCAGCAATAGCTGAACACTTTGCTGTGCTTTATTATTATATTCTGTAAGGTCAGCAGTAGAGCATGCTTCTACCAAGAGTCACAGTCAACTGAGTCTGATGCATATCTCCATTTATTCAGGGTGACCTTGGCACATCCAACTCACATCCTTAGGCGGTTAAGGCATTTCTACTCTGATCAGGTTGAGTTTGGTCCAGCTGAAAGTGCTTCTTTTTTCTTAAGCCCCATTGTTTAGGTGGTGGGAGGTCAGTGAATCTTTCTTTCCACATGTTGACACAAGTATCAAGAGGGATCACTTACCCATTTGAAGAAGATTCTCTTTGACTTAAGGAGACTCTGAACGGACATATGTCCATATATACGATGTCGTTCATCTGTTTCTTGCCGCTGTCACTTTTATTTCTGCTAGCTACTGATCTCCCGATGTCGAAGCTGTACCAGCTAGGATGTACAAACTGCTAGTGCTTGTGGGTTTAAGGCAGCCTGTAATTAGCCCATTTTAAGAACGGGGTCTATCTTCTTGGCATGATTGGATCTTTCCCATATCCATACTGAGATAGCATACTCAACGGCGGAGTAGCAGAGAGCTACAGTAGGGCAGCGGATCGCAGGGTTAACGGGATTGCACCTCATATAACGTTTGCGAGCTTATAGACAATGATGTCATGTGCGCTCACTTTTACTTCCGTCTTCTTAATATGGGTCTTAAATGTGAGACAACGATCAAGGTGACTCCAAGGTACACTGGCTGTTCGCAGTAACCTAAAGTTGTTTCAGACCAAGTAACCTTCTTCCAATTTTGTATGGTGATTTTTTACATCTTTGCGTGATTTTATCTCCACTTTTTACATCGCCCCCTCCCCTACTTTCAGTAGGCAAATCCTTCCCATGCTATGCAGTCTGCGGTTTGGTGGCAGGCGGTTCAGAAGCTCCTTGAAGTAACTAACCCATTGCTCTTTCACATCCTTGTGGTATTTGTGGACCGCACTACCATCTTCTTTTCATATGCTACCACATTTCTCTGCCAGTTACGTCCTCTACCAATTGATAGATAATTTTCTGGTGGCCTGTCCGTGCTCCATCTTGTTTAGTCTTGTCAAGCATACTGCTGCAGGCCCGTAGCCAGGAAGTTGAAAATGGGGATTCATTTTTCGAATAAAAGGGCAACAAACTTTGAAATTCCCCTGGTGTTTATTATTCTTTAGGTTTAAAAAGGGCACTTTTTCAACAAAAGGCGGTTCAATTTTCGTATAAAAGGGCAACAAACTATGAAATGCTAAGTGTTTAATATATTTTAAATTTCAAAAGGGCCCTTTCTCGACATAAGGGGGCTCGTTCGCTCGGACAAACCCCTCTCCCCCTCCCTACCCCCTGGCCTGTGCTGTTTGTCCTTCCTAGCATTTGTCGTGACCTTTTTGTCCAGTTCGTTGTACCTGGCTTGACGAGAGCCTCGGCCAAGCAGATCACGGACAGCAACTTTAGCTCTCTTTCTTTCTTTTACTATTGTCTCTCATCTTGCAAAGATACTAACATGGAGTACCTTTCTATGATGGCCTAATTTTGATTTGGCAGATGTTTTCACCGCCTCTTTCCATTTCTACAACATGCACATTGGTAACATCGAGTTCAAGTGAATATACAAGCTTCATATCTCTCTCCATGAACACATGCATAAGACGTCACTATATTATTTGTACATGCAAGCTGTGGATGCTGCTGTGCATATCGTAGAGCAATGCTGAGTACACTAAATACAGATATGGCTGTCTTGTACATATCTTTGATTGCACTTTGCTCAGACAAATCTTTGTGGGATATGGTTAGCACAGGAAAGCATTTCAGATCCTTCCAGCACACTCTACAGCCAAGTCAAATCCCACCAGCACACTCTATCTGTCTATAGCCTAGTCAGATCCCACCAGTACACTCTATCGCCCAGTCAGATCCCACCAGCACACTCTATAGCCCAGTCAGATCCCACCAGCACACTCTATAGCCCAGTCAGATCCCACCAGCACACTCTATAGCCCAGTTATAAGGTACAGACAAAGCAGCATATATATGTTCCACGCTTCCACTTAATTCATGTTGGATAGACATGGTGGGAGACGTTAAACGTCCTTCCAGATGTGGTACAAGCCTTTGTTGGCAATGGACGAAGCCCTACTACAGAGCAGACTCTGACCTGTCACATGCCTACTATAGAGCACTATGTTGTTTTAATGTATATTCGGACAAGTCCTTGCACAAGTATAGACATTGCTATGAAAGATTCGCACCTTTACACATGTTGGAAAATTTGAACATCTCAAGGCCCCGGAAAATTTACGCATCACTACTCCCACACTCCATACATACAGTATACAATTATAGGTGCACTGTACATACTTACGTACGGAGTTTATGTTGGGAATAGTTTAAGAGTGACACAGCGTGTACTCTATTCTGAGAAATATTCAATGAAGGCGCTGCAAGTAGCAGTGTTGTAGATGTCGGGACAAATATTGTCATGTTAGGAAAGACCATAGATTTGATCTTCCCCCATCCCAGCCTGACAGCAGATACCTTGTTCCAGCATGTAAAATGGGAAGAATATCAACCTGAAATTACACTCTATAATTACCTGATCCATGCCACTTGAGATGGATTCGAGACATTTCTCAACCTTTTTGGTCAACATTACCTGAGGCATCAAAGTCTTGTCAAGACCTTCTCAAGTGTGGTTGCAAAAGCAAATTCTTATTGAGAAGTGTTTTGCTACAACTTGAGAAGTGTTGTGCTCCAGACTATTTAAACAAATATAACGCCAAAGTGAACAATAGTACATCAAGTATGTGTATGACAGGTCAAACATAAGTTATGACAGATAACAAGGCACAACAAATGGATCACAGTTGCTCAGAAATGGAATGAAGGAATCCTCTGCTACGTCATGGTGCTGATAGAAGATGATGATGCACCTGAGTCTGCAAGGACTATGTCCCTTTATCTTGAATATCTCCGAAAACACATTTTGGGTAGCTGTTTCAGATTTGGACTGCAGTGTGGATGATACTCCTGTCATGCTTGATGGGACAAGCAATAATTCATGGTCTGCAAGAACCTGTTTCATGCAACTGAGATTAGATTTGGAAAAAAATAAACAAAACAAATTATTGCTGGATAGTGCAGAAAACAATTGACAGCATGTTGACCAAACGTTACCTACATTACGCTGCAAGTCATTATAATCTCTTAAAGGTGACCACAATAAGAGAAAGAGGATGTTGACGAGCATAAAGATGTGTCCAGACTGTGATGGTATGAGCAATATATACAAAATTTTCCTTGAACAGTGTGATCAGAAAATTATTTCCTCTTTATATTTGTCAACAATTTTAGTGTAATATCCATAAAAAATAACTTATAACAACCATTTGGATACTAAACTCAGCATCTGTCTACTTATTAATCAGCTACATAGACCTCTGCACACCAAATTTAAATATACTACAGAAATTCACCTGTAACATGGCTACATTGCATGAACAAATGTAATTTGAAACCGTTTTTGCTCAAATGACAGCCATATTTGGTTAAATGGTGGCCATATTGCTAAATGGCGGCCATATTCAACAAAAAGGTCGTCATTTTTAATTTGGCAGCCATGTTTGAATGGGAAATTTTGAAAATAGAGGTAGAATACAGGTAAAATTGAAACAGAGGGCAACACTGATTACATATAAAGTACTTGTTTATTTGCGTTAACTACTAACATTTAATGATGTCAACATATCGGCTGAAAAAACTTTTGCATAAAGTAACTGGCATTTTATATTTGCAGGCATATTGAATACTAAACTATATTATCTATCCACTAGTAATCTGGCACATGAATCCAACTGATATTTAGTACAAAAATTCACTTGTAACGTAACTTCATTGCATGATAATTTGTAATTTGAATCCGTTTTTTGCTCAAATGACGACCAGTTTTTCTAAATGGCGGCTATTTTGAATGGGTAAATATAGGGGAAATTTTAATTAGATGACAATATTGATTGCATATAGTTGTCTATTTTTTGTTTGCTACAGCTCACAGCATCAATACATCATCATTTCACTTAATCGGCGGCCATTTTGAAATTTAGCGGCCGTCTTGGAAGAAATCGAATTGGCCCTATATCCATAATTATTTAGCAGGTTAAACTATATAAGTGTACTAATGTTCATGCTTTTCAGGAAAAGTGCACAATTTGTCAAAATTACTGCTGAAATCTGCTGGACTATTATGGGCACGTGAATTTCGGCCATGTGACATTATCTAGATTAGTTTTTCGGATATTGGCATTTAAGATTTGAAAAGATACTAACTGTAGCTAGTTATTCAGCTTATTTGCTGTTCAGTTGCTTCTTAAATTTTATCCTTGCTTGAATATTTGTGTAGGTTTTCCTAAACAAGATAACAGGCAATTTATCGCTGACACCATTGTCGGGATGAATCCAAGAGTCCCTCTGGACAGAAGCAACCTTTACTTGGCGTGGAATTGAAATCGTTCGTGACCAGTGACCAAGTGGTATCTGGCCCCGGCAGCCATTGAAATGGGATCCAAGTCCAAATTCATCCCAGTCCACCATGGTTTGGTATGGGGTGAGCAAATTTTGATATTTTAAACCCTTAGACGCCCGCAAATGTCACTTTCAGGTTTTCCTGGCTGAGAGTGGGAATTAGTTTAGATTCCTATTTTGGTGGGTATCGCGAGAGAACTTCGTGATCTCGGCAATATGCAAGTCATAAAAAAAAGAAAAATATCATCAGTATTTAAAAGCTTGTTCTACGACAGTTTTAATACAACATGATGTCACCGTGCACTAGCACTATCAATAACAAGTTTTAAGCCCAATTTGGTGCGCCTGCCGACAGATTAAAAGAATGAATTTCATTAGTTGTGAAGAGACCAACGAAATTCTATTCACACTTTTCTCCGTTTAATATTAACTATTAAACTTATAAATTTTTGACAGGCCCAAATATGGGGCCATCCAATTTTGAAAAATATTTTTCGGGCCGATCTATCTTATAGTTTTCAGTGGGGGCCCATCATGTTAGCAAGGGACAGAAAGGAACGGCCCATTTATCTATCTTTTTCGCGGTTCTGACTTATGATTGAAGGGCCCGCCATGATAGCAAGAAGGACAGAAAAGAAGTAACCATGCTGGATTTGAAAATGGGCCTTAAAGAGTATACGGGCGCTCTTTGGCCCTGTCTGTGCCTTTTTTTTTATCACTACAAGGCGCTTCGTCGTATAGGCGGATGTTTTCTATGGTACTTGCTGGGTCCCGGTGCGGCCGTACCGGCCTAGTTACGCCACTGATCAAGGCTTTATATTAGGGGTGGTGTCAGCGTCAGCTACATATCCCCTTACGACAAGTTCAGTTCTAGTTCATATCAATTGTATATGTGGGTTAATACAGTTTATAGCACCGTAATGAGCCAATTAAGGGCACACTTACGTTTAGCTGTTTAGATAAATTGAGCAAAGTGTTGGAAATCTCGTTAGCCTGGTTTCACACGTTTGGCCAATGTTGTTTCAATGTGCATATCTCAGCCGTTAGCAGCAGTACGCTGGACCAGCATTAGTTGAAAGGTACCATACCCATACATCGTAGCGATAACGCTTTTCAACATTGTCCAACCTTTGACCAATGTTGGCCCAACCATATAGTGTTACCTGGTCCATGGATAAGAGGATGTCGATTATATATGACTTTTTGGAATGACCATGACCGCATGCTCTTTCCCCCCAAATACAAAATCAGAACACATGCTATTTTCCCTTGTTTTAAAAAGGCTAAGCATTAAAAGTGTTTAACTTCTCTAAACTTTAGCTGAGTATTAACAAAAAAAATCACCATAAAACAAAGCTAAAACGTATTTCATTAATTCGTGTTCCACGGAAAGTTTGTATAGAAAGTATGTACCCTAAAACTGTCGAAGAATATAAAAAATCTTAAAGAAGCAAATTAGAGCATATCCTGTACCATGTATAAAATATTGCCTGCAAGCTACAACGAGAAAACAAGAGACTTAGAAACCAATGCATGAAGGGTTTTACCAAGAACAAGTGACTCTGCCAGTCTGCTGAAACAATCAATCACATTACAATACAGTATTGCAACATATTTTGTCCATCTTGTCATGTACCCACTAGCTTATCAAACTAGAAACCAAAAAGTTATGTGATTCCGATGCCTTTTTTTTTTTAGAAGCTGTTAGGTGTTAACGCTATTTTATGGACTCCAATTTAATGCCACTCCTTACATTAAAATTGACATCTAAGGATATTGAGATCTTCTTGATTTCATTTCTTAATCAGTTAGAGCCCCAGTGAGACCCCATTTGAATTTCAAGTCGGCATATTTTATGGCTCCGTCCTTCCAATTAAAAGAGAAACGTTGAATAATATATTTATATATAATTGAAGTATTTTTGTGCTAGCAAACTGGGCTACCGCGGAAGAAAAGAAGAGAGATTTTTTAAATATCCATTATGAATTGGAGAGGGACATTTCATCCTCCATTAAATGGCTCAATAAACTCTTGACATCTCTGCATATGCATACTCTCAAGCTTCATCCATAAATTGGGCTGGGGACATTGATCGTGTATAGCATAACTCATAAAAGGGGGTAGGGTGGAACTAAGAGAAACTCATCGGAATTAAGAATACAATGGACGTTTTGAAATATCACTTAAAGTGCGTGTTTGGGTGCAGGGAGGGGGTACGTCTATGAAGAAAAAGATTGAATCATTTACTTATTTAATAATGGAAATGTAATAGTCCAGATTTAAAGGAAAAATCTAAATATTTTGTTGAAACAATTTTTTGTTTGGAGATGATATCAATTTTGGAGACCCACCAGGAATTAAAGCAAATTGTCAAAGCTGATGTTATGACCGCTAAAGGTCTCTTTGCTCAAGCTAATAGATAATTGAACAGCTATAAATTATTTGCTAATGATTATCAACCCATGCGTGAATCATCTGAATGATTGAAAGAATTGGATAATAGAGACATTTATCTGTAACTTTAGGAATTTGTAACTGCATGGAAAAGTTGCAATGGATATATTTCGATAGGTGCAAGGCATCGAGCATATTGAAATTGCAAAGAATATTTATTGCGCTTGAGAGATATAGGTGGAGTCATGAAATATAGCGGGGGCTTAATTTCAAGATGTGCGGGCGCTTAATTTCAAGCTGTGCGGGACTTAATTCCAAGCTGGATGGGAGCTTAACTCTAAGTTGTCCTTTGGGCTTAATTCGTAGTTGCTGTGGGGGCTTAATTCCAATCTGTGTACAGGGTTTAATTCCAACAGCTATCATTTCTATGACAAATCCGCGATTTCAAACTGTGTGCTGGGCTTAATTCCAACAGGGATCATTTCTATAACAAAACCTGAATCCAAGCTGCGTGCGGGGCTTAATTACAAGCTCGGTGAGGGTGCTTAATTCCAAGCTCGGTGCGGGGACTTAATTCCGAGTTCTGTAGGAACGTAATTCTAAGATATGTGGATGCTTAATTCCAAGCAGTGTGTGTGTGTGTGTGTGTGTGAAGGGGAGGAGCAGCTAAATTCCAACTGTGAGAGGTAAATTCCAAGGTGGGTGCTTAATTTCAAGCTGTGTGTAGGGATTTGATCCACACTGCGCGGGAGTTTCATTCAAAGATTTGCAGGGCTTAATTCCAAGATCGATGCGGGGGCTTAAATCCAAACTCGGTGTGGGGATTAATTCGAAGTTGTAAGGGGGAGGGAGGGGGGATTAATTCCAAGCTTTTGGGGAGCTTAAGTAAAAGCTGTGGGGTGGGGGCTTAATTCCAAGCTGCGGGGTGTGGGAGCTTAAGTCCAAGCTGTGGGTGTGGGAGCTTAAGTCCAAGCTGTGGGGGTGTGGGAGCTTAAGTCCAAGCTGTGGGGTGCTTAATTCCAAGTTGCATGATGAATAACTCTGACTATAAATTTTCAGTCCCAATGCATCCAAAGTCACCAGAGTGTTAATAACTCACTAATGAAAACATCTTTTTAAAAGTCTAAATGAATCCTTAGCCCCACATTACACGCATGACTTGGCCCTGCAGTAAGCAAATCCACAATACCAGGCCCTTCACAATCAACAACAACAATTGAATACACAACAATAACGGACAGACACGGTAGTTACCTGCATTTTCCCATCAGTCACCAGAGGTGACTGCCGGGTTCTGCTAAACACTACCGAGGATGATAAAATATATACGGACAAACAAACATAGAGATGAGAGAAACAACTCAAGAGAAGAACCAAAGAATGACATCAGGACGTGGCGACCAGGCAAAGAGCAGGCAGGAACCGGAGGAAAGATGGGCAAGGTGAGAGGCAAATCCGGCGTCATAGGAAGGCTAAGTTGGCGTGATGGACTTGAGCTAGTCTTGGGCGATGGTCTTGAGCTATACTACCGGAGGCCAGTAAACAGGCTTTTTACCGGAGTAGAATACGTCTTTGGCATGGGCGAGGTCATGGCACTGTGAAGGAAGTTGTATAACCGGAAGCCAGTAAACAGGCCTTTTACCGGTATACAACTTGATAAGAGGTAAATCTGGGGAAGACAAAAAAAAGGAGAGGGAGGGCTAGTCAGGAGGGATGACCAGGTGGGGAAAGAGGTAGAGGTTCAGGGGTGAAGGGAAGCAGGAGGGGCCGGTGTGAAAGTTAAGCAGCTGAGAAAGGTGGGGTCGTTTGCGTTGATTGTCTTCACTAAGATGAGTGTCCATGCGATGATTGAGCCTGTCTCTAAGAAGGGGGACGTTAGCCCGGGAGTGAAGGTCCGTGAGACGGGTACTGCGGGGGAGTCTCAGAGCCAGCCGGAGGGACTTGTTCTGGATCAGTTCTATTGTGTGCATATAGATGATTGGGAGTAAAATCACTGATGCGTAAAATCACTGAACTATCTGTGGTAGGTTTCTTGATTGCTTCTAACATTAGCAGTCTAAAAGTTATACCATTTAATAGCTCCACGGTTTATACCCGTCGAAATGGTGGTTCTTGCGGGTGAAAAGACAAACAATTTTTTAGCGAGGATTGGGCGTAATGTGTGTGTGTGAGCTTGGATCCAAGCTGTGCGGGGCTTCAATCTAAGCTGTTCGGGGTTTCATTCCAAGCTTTACGGGCTTCATTACAAGCTGTGTGGGCTTAATTCCAAGCTAAGGATAAAATGTAAGAAGAGCGGGGGGCGGCACACAACATTCGGGAAAATACATTTGTGCATCACATATTGTGTCTATTGTACCATTGATCAAAATAAAGCTACATAAGGCCTTATGAATCCCACTCATGTTTATATATGATATCGACACCAAAAACAATAGGGACCATCAATGAGTCACGATTAATCAATGAGCCAAATTTGACATGCCACTGATGTATGGTTGACGAGATACCGTCTTTACAATCTATTGTCAGTAAAACCACATTATGCCTCGCCCACAACTCATATCAGTGATTTGGAATATTTTTATGTAAGGCATCTACACCACCCCTAACACCTTATTTATGCCAAAGAAGATGCAAAACAGATATATGATTATCAAAATATGAACAATTGAAGATTTTTACCCTTTGCCCCGCCTACTCAATTATATGAACGATATCGATACTAAAAACAATAAGGACTATCTATGGGCCATGATTCATCTATGTGCCAAATCCATCTATGTCACGTGGCACAGATGTAGTGTTCAGGAGATATCGTGTTTACAAGCAAAGCGTCACAGACATACACAGATACATACATTTTGAAAGACGACTGCATAGGTTCCTGATACTAATAGTATCGGAACCAAAAATGACAATATGTTTTAAAAGAATACGCAAAAAAAGAGTTCGTGCTATGCTACATTTAGACTGTTACCAGCCGTTTGTATTCTCTTGTCAGCTTTACACTTGAGCAACGTATTGCAGGTTTCAGGTATCAACGTGTTTTTCAATAATTAGTATCTATAATTGATCATTATCATGTGATATGTCTATGTTTGACAATGGGAATATTCCTTTAATTTACTTGTGAAACAAATTTTTAATTTGAAAACTGTTTAACAGCGACCTAGTCTCAAATAGTATATATTACATTTTGTGGGCAATATCTGTTATTGTACATGAACCTCATTAATGTGTAACTGCATCTTCTCATTTCGCTTCATTTAATATGGATTTAATATTCTAAAAAAATAAGGAACGAAACAACTTTGATCATCTTATTTAACAAAACTGCGTTTTAGAAATGGCTTCAATATTCAACACCCATCGTTTACACTTGTCATTTTTAGTGCATTTTGTCCCTCCGGAGAACACCTCTAATTACAGAAGCTTCTTGCACCTGATATCAGTCCACAGGTTTGGATATAAACTTTGACACGCAAACGCATGGTGTTGCTTAAAACAGTTAAACGCAATGGTCTTTCTCTGCAGAGACATTGCTTTTACTTCATCCAGTTCATTTACCCGAGGTCGGTAGAAATGCAATTGCTTGTTCTATTTTTTAGGTGATGGAATGCAATTTATTAACTAGTTGTAAGACAATGTGCATTAGTATAAACAACTTCAATTAGAAATCTGCCACGATTTAAAGGTAAATTAGTAATCCATTAAAAAAATGTCGACGGTCCGCGTGCGGAAAAGCACTGACCGAGCATGCCTGGGTCAAAAAGAACTGCCAATAGCCTATGTCGAACCATGATTGGCTAACATTCTGAAATGGAGCAGGTAGGGTGATACACCCCGTCGGGAATATATAGCCCGTTAGGAATATCTAGCTCCCATCGGGAATAAGCTGCAGCCCAGCATCATCCTGGCAAGATTGTACAAACAGTCACAGCTATTTGGTTGTAGAAACCTGTCAAAAAGCTGTCGGTATACGGGTGTTCGACACTGGCTGCCCTCCGGCTTGTCTACCGATGGGCTCTCTTGGTAGATTGACATCTGGGTAACACATTAAGTAGGTAACAATACTTAGACAAAAAAGGTTTAAACGGAAAATTGAAGAAACGATGCATTAATTAATCAGTCAGGGAGAAACCTGGACTTTTGGTGTAATAAGAAAATGCATTAAAACTTGGAGCTTCGTATTTATTAAGATACATGAAGGCCGCCATTTTAACTTGTGACAACGTTATATCAATGGAATTTTTACTAAGAGCACGTTGGTAATTGTGTAATGTAACGTATGATGCATGTACACGGTATCAGCGATGACTAAGCCAACACAGAATCATGTGTCGAGAGGGCTGTTTAAAAGGTCAACGACCCCTTAACGGAAGTCTTATGTTATTTCATCGCAAAGTCCACGGTGAAATTGAAAAGTCCGCTGTCAAATCTAATGGATATTCATTTGATATTGGTTTTTCCTTCAAAAAAATAACCCCCGCGTTCTCATTAAAATTCTCATTGACTTAATGTTACCACTACTTAAATTGGGGACCTCCATGGATCGTATAATGAATACGAAGCTCCACGTTTTGGTGTATTTATTATTACACCAAAAGTCCAGGATTCTCTCCCACTGTTAATAGCTTTCCATTTGCTTATTCATTTCATTTCTATTGTATTTATACCATAATTAGTCAATGCAGCTCACACGAAAACGATTTTTCTGAACTTCATCAATGACTGAATTCGAAGGACAAACATTATCAAATAACATAAAATAATATCCTGGGTATTTCTTCAACAGTTCAGCTTATGCTATGTATTTCATGGATCAAGAATATCTGAAACTTTGATGAATCTTATATAACAAAAAATCCTTTTAAAAAAATGATTGATTGATTATTTCATATGAAAATAGATTTTCTAGTGTCGGTAGCCTTTAAAGAATTTTCTAGTGAAGGTTGTTATTTACGAGCGGCATTGTTTTATGGCTTTCCATGCAAGGGGTGTCAATGAGGTGCACATTATAATGAGGTATTTTATTACGAAGTGGTAACCTTTCTTTGCATTGTAACAGATAAATTCCTAGAAAATTCCATCTGCAACAAGAAACAAACAACTTTTTGCAAATGTGACTGCCGTGGAAACTCTTCAAAACAACACACTCATGTATATTGTGCAAATAAATTGTGCCCAAATCTTAATATATGTTATGACAGCGAACAATTTACAATAATTTCATATAATCAATACACATTATAGATTTATTGAACTTTTAAGGTTATTCCATGTTTATCATTTTCGACGGTCTTTCCCAATTGGATTTGTGACGTTAACCCAAAAAATTAGTTTGTCCGTGTTTAACCCTCCAATCAGAGCTGTAATTTGTATGAAGGTGTGCTATATCATTTCTGTCGTAGAAGGCATACAAGTATATTGAATGAAACATGTTTATGTATATAATCTTGAAAAAAGTTTCTTTTCCATTTTCCTATGGATTAAAGGCTATGTTTATCAATGCCATCAGCCTTTGTATCTTATCCAATATGATTATTCATGAATCCGTATCATATGAAAGAGAAAGAGAAACCGTTGTCTATTAAATCAGTATAGCATGTTTCGAATCTCAACAGACTCAAATTGTTTGAGAAAGATAAGCATCGTAAATGACTGTTGTACGTTAGCTCTTACACCTATCATCAAGTGATATTAGGTTAAAGATTCGATTTATATACCGGGACATCTTAAACATACCAAATGATGGACCATTTAACCTGCTTCATTACTAAAAAAATATTCAAAATTTTTCTGAAAGATTAATAGGCCCTTTTAGACTCCTGAGTCTGTGAACAAGGTCACTTTCTACCACCATGAACACTTTATGTTGACCCATTTTTGAATTTTGAAATTGAGATAATACTCAGTCCAGTTTACTCTCCAGACAGATAGTATACAAATAGTATGCTCCCCCGACAGGGGGTCATTTCGTCCAAAATGATACGTCCAAACATACCTTTTTCATAAAATATGAACGATGTGATACCGGCACGGTAACGATATCTACTACATTTCTATTATTTGTTTAAATTTTTGATATTACAAATTCTGCTTTTACTTTTCAGCAATGAATTTTAGAAATAACCGTAGTCAGAACGATCAGCTCACCTTTATTATACTTGGAAAAAATAATAAGCATCAACTATTGATAAAAAATGATATAACATGATATTTTGCTGAATGGATGTGTATACCTATGGTATTCAGAATACGTATGCTTTCTTCATGATCATTTTGTAATTATAATGAACAAGTTTGGACCCCTATATATGTGTGAAATGACTTGTGATTACATATGTTTCATGTAATCTACTTTAATATAATTTGTTTGGCAGTTTTGCTTTGATTTAATCTATATATGCAATGAAAAATACAAAAAAACAGTTAGAACTATCTCATATAAATTTAAAGGTATAAAAACAGCCTTTATGAGAAAAATATGCACAAGTATTCCTTCTAGTTAAATTTAGATAGATACAGGTAAATAAAATTAGGATTGCATACGACAGGTATTTCAAATATTGATTAATATATGATGAATGTCTACTATGTGTTCTGTTGCTTCCATCACCATTTTCAAAACACCTTGGTTAAAAGCATTTCCCCGATCCTTCAACCTTTTGATTTGCGAAGTGCAATTTATCACTACGACAATCTAGCGATACTTACTTGTCAGAGAAACATGCTTGTCATACCCTAATGTTTTCAAAGATTGCTTTGCTGTTGTGGGAATTCTTTGCTTGCCTTCTTGATCGCTATCCTCGGGACACATCTGCGATAGTTCTATGATTGTACTTACTTTATGTACTGCTTGGAATGAGGAATCCTCGGAAATAGCATTGGTACATGTAGTGTATAGATCTCTCAAATCTTGTCTCTGCAACTTTTCAAGTCATAGGTTTAGACGGATATTCCGAACTTGCTGTGTTCCCGCTAACTATTTTTGCATTAATCGAACTTCGTAATTTGTTTTTTCGCAATTTGTGGGCGTGCCTTCGAATTGTTTAGATGATAGATGCATATAAAAGCATCAGCACCGGAGTAGTTGTCTACCTACTGACAGTGGTGTAGCAGTTATTATACATGTCTACAGACCACGAGGCCCTGGGTTCAAGCCTAGGTTGAGTAGACACGCCAGTACACCACAACTGGTTATCAAAGGCCGTGGACATTGACTTGGTTGTCGATGTTTATGTCTGTCCGTACGTCAGTACGTCGTACCTGTGTTCTCGTCCGGGTCGTATGAAGCGTTTCGTGATAGCATTGTTACTATAATACGCAGGCGACGACCCCGTGGTTGTAATTGTGTGTTCACTCGTCGTCGTATTTGCGACGAAGAGAGTCGCAACATAGAAATAAAACCAGCAGTATCGTTCGACTATTGGAGAGCAGTGATGAATGTGATGGGTGTATATAATGGTAGTATAAAGGCGTAGGAAGCGGGGGGATGGGAGGGGGAAGGGGGTTGTTAACAAACATAGCCCTCCCCTCACTCCTTATATACGAAAACCCCTTTATAAGACTTATTTATACCCACTTTAGATAATATAACTTTATAGGATATTGTCATATGTCTTAAATTCTTCGATTATATTGATGAAAAAGGTAATGTAATTTCGATGGAGACTTTATTACTTCTTAGCACCCTCATAATCATTTTGAGCTGATCGAAGCTGTATTAAACATAACATTTGCGTGCTACCGCAAACTCTGAGTGTGGGCAGCATGATTTTTTTCTTCTATGAGTGAAATTTAGGACAATTTGCATTTATTCCGTTGAAAATTAGACAGTGATTTAGAAGGATTTTCAACTGATATCAATGCAAATTGTCCTAAACACTCCTGGGAAGAAAGAGAAAAAAAAATTACGCGTGCGGGCATCTGTGACACCTAATGTGTTTGTACCGTTGTACGTGCATAACAAATTATACGTACCATTGTACGTGCACGCATGTTTACTGCCGGCAAGTCTGTTAGAGTTCAAAAAGAAGATAACAAGAATGTCACTTGTTCATTCCTCTTTGGAAAAAAGAGGTGGAAAATGCCCAAAGCGCCAAACATGCCCAAGAAACCATGCCAAAAACGAGGCTTCTGGGTGGGGTTGGGGGTCGTGGTCCTTGGAGAGTTGAAGCTTCAGCCCCCAAGAAAAAAATTGTTCCTACGCCACTGATGGTAGCTGTCTAATGGTAGTTGCCGATCCAAAAATTGGTGGTAGCACGGTGTTAATTGCCAGCACCCATCTATCTACAAGTGATCATTACGAAAGCTTTTTTTGTCTGGAGATAAAAAGATTACGAGGCTTTAAAGAAAAAAAAACCCGATACACTGCAATGGAAATGATACCACAGAAATTGACGAGTGGAGCCGTAGCATCAAAAAAGCATGTAATCTGTAAGAAACAACCACGGGGGTGGGAGGGGAAGAAGGGGGGGGGGGAGGCACTTCATGCTAAAAGTGGTAGGGGTGTGCAGCCCGCTAACCGAAAAAAAACATCTTTCCAATAAAAATAAAACTTTACAAAAGACCATGGGAATATTCCTTTAATTTCATCGTTAAAGCTTTTGTACAAAGTCCGTTATTATAAATTGTTCCCTTTCTTATAACAGGTTTTCCCACACGATCTTATTTAACCGAGCTTCCTTTATTTTCATTCTCAATTATTCTAGAGCCGTTTTGGTGAAATATCTAGCATGGAAAAGGCCATATAAGTAAAAATAAGAACTTCTCTAGCTGGCAGACGATCTATTCTCTAAAATGGGCACTAAAAAGAGAACTAAATGTTGCTACCATAACAAGAAAATGCACCAAGGTTTTTAGTAATGAGCCATATAGGAATTGTAAACCTATATTCCATTTAGCTGGCTCTTCTATGATGATTTGTATCCACAAAATTAACAAACATAGCATTTTCACATATATTTAGCTGCATTTTCAGCATTTTAGACGATGACCTTCCTTTTTCTGATCCTAAAAATATTGGTATTACATATTCTATCAGATGGCTTTAAATTGATTTACAGGTATAGCCTTCGATCATTTTGGTTTGTTTTCATGAATTGTGCCTTTTGGCTAGATTTTCATGCTTCGCTGTTGTCATACAAGTATTACACAGGTGCAACTAATAAGTGTATTAAGGAAATTTGAAATACAAACATGGTTAATTAAGCTTTTCTTCTAAACAGAAGGATACGGCAATAGTAAATCGGTGACGTGTAGAAGCTTAAAAAGATTTATCACGTTGCAAAGATAATTGATATTGTGTGCTCTTCAATAAATTTGTTATTCGACACTTGGTCAATCTTGTTATTACATTTGGTAAAGCAACACCATTTTTTAGGCCAAAAATATAAAATATTAGCATTTTTATGCAACAGTTGTAATCCTTGAATACAATAACATTCTTCTTCATTTCAAACCTATATATATATATATATATATATATATATATATATATATATATATATATATATATATATATATATATATATATATATATATATATAATATATATATATACATATACCATCAGTTTACCTATTAGAACCACGCTTTTTTAGTACGATTCAATCTTTGGTACGGGCGTAAACCTGGGAGCTAAAATGCAAATAAATGTACTTGCTTTGAAAAATCATTGTTCATTATTCGTACGTTATAGGTTAAATGCATTGTAAACCAGTGGTTATACCAGGGAATGGCAGCTCCCTGCTTATACACTTCGTGCATTGTAAACCAGTTGGTTGGATTGAACAGAATATCATGAGTGATACAAATCGTACCCGACACAAAGCTTCATGGGTTGATAGAAAATGACCATCATCGAACAAACTGAAAATGGTAGGTAACATTGCTCCAAAGCACTATATCAGATCACAAATCAATAATTGAGCAAATCAAAGGTGTCACTTTCGGCTATTACATATGTATAGTTAAACAAAATAACCAATGCAATTTCAGATATAAATTTTAATAATACAAATATAAAATATTTTAATTATAAAACCAAAGCACCTTTTTTAATGCAAATTCAATTCAATTTAACGACAATTTTATATATTTTCTTGCTTTGATATGAGATTTCATTTTACTCTATACATTATGAATATTATTCAGCTTAATTGAAATTAGTTAAAAATTCAGAAAGGGTAAAAAATGCGCATTTGTAGCTAGAACATTTTTTTTATCTCGCACATTAAAATTGATTACCTCACTTATATGCTTACTATCAAAAATACGAATTTGCGGAGAAAAAGTAGCCGGGATGTCATTTTTCGCACTCAAACATGTAGCAAATCTAAGTAAATGATGTTTTTTTTTAAAGTATAAAAGTATTATTTTGAAATACGAAAATGTGCATGACATATTGATTTGAATTGTTTGCAAACATGGAGAGTAGCAACAGTATGTCTGTAGTTGTGCTCATATTGGTCGCTGTGATAGCGAGTGAAGCCAACATGTCACATGTATTTCGTGTGATAAGGCATTGTACAATTTATCTTATCTTTTGAACTGCCGCTTGAAATTTCTATCGGAAAATATATTCTTCTTTCTTTTTTATATTTTGGACAATATTACAACGACGGGAAATCTCCAAGTCGTATCTTAGGACGATTTTATAACATTAGGTTTTGAAAAATGGCAACGTTTTCCTAGCCTAGTGTTTACTTACGACAAGCTAAACAATTGAAACAACCCCATGATGCCACAACATATCCTATCCGTTTTAAACAATATTCAAACACCGTACGAAATCATTGGAAGGCCGGGATGATTGGTTTAAACAAACATCATGAATATTAAAATTATTCTACTTTGTTTTATTTTATATGAATTATTCTGCTTCGTTCTCCAAATATTTCATCACATTTACAACAACCAAAATTCATGTTAGAAACAAGACCATTATTCTGAGGGACAAGTCCACAGTTTGAAGCATTATTTTAATAAAGTGTTGGAAAGAAATCTTTTTTAAACGCTTAGATTAAGGATGTGCATCTTGGGTAAAACGAGTTTCGTGGCTGCGGTAGTAATTCAAGATTAATGAGAGAGAGAGAGAGAGTTGAACACACAATTACAATGACGGGGTCGTCGCCTGCGTATTCGGTTATGATAGTACAAATGCTATCACGAAACGCTTAATACGACCCGGACGAGAACACAGGTACGACGTACGGACAGACATAACATCGACAACCAAGTCAATGTCCACGGCCTTTGATAACCAGTTGTGGTGCACTGGCGTGTCTACCCACCCCAGGATTGAACCCGGGGCCTCGTGGTCTGTAGACATGTATGATAACCGCTACACCACAGTAGGTAGATAAATGTTGAGGAGGAGTATTTATATACGCATTTAAAGCACTGGACAAAGGACTTTACACTAGTGGAATGTCCCGACTTTAGGAGGGCTATTCGCGAGTGCAATGTCCTTTAAACAGTGCATTAAATGCGTATATAAACACGGTAGAATCACACATCTTTTAATAAAATTTCCGTGTTAGATTGTTTAAAATGCACGAAAAACGACTAAACAGACTGAAATACGAGAACAGTTTACATGTATTTTTTCTTTCTTTATTAAAACATTAATCTGATTTATAATGAAATATACCAAATATTCAAGGCTGTGAGAATTAATGCACGGGTCATGACAATGCAAATACCCCATAGTAATTTTACAATTCATTTGAATTACCACATTTTTGAGAGAATGACGGCTTGGTGGTTATAGTAAAATACAAATCAGAATAACAATCATGCTAACGGTGTTAAACAAGTTTATATGTTAATAATGCTAATGATCATTAAGCAAATTATACGTGAGTAGTCCTATACCTTCACCGCTCAGTCCTTTCTCCTGGGTGTTGAGAATGATTGAGGTTCTCTAAGCAAATTCTTCCATCTCGTCCTGTCTCTTGCTACTGCTGCACTTTCTCCCCTGTTGTCGTAGGTCTTTCCTTTTTTCTTCTGGTGCCCAGGTAATGGCTATTCTGGCATAATTTTCTCCAATTATTTTTAATATGTAGCCCAATCATCTTCATCTTTTCTTAAAGAGGGCATTACACCAAGAACAAAATATGAGTATATAAGTTTTGAATAGTTCATTGATATCAAAAGCATAAAAACCTATCAAAAGTCCTGAAAAGAAACCATTTGCATGAAAAAATCGAAAATGATTAGGTACTTGACGACGCTCCAGACAATACAAACGTTGAAAAACTACAAAGCGAAACCGGAAGTAATGTGACGTCACATCCAGAACGATCGCGAATATAAAAATACATTGTAAGTTCCATAAGCAAAGCTTTTCGTATTCGTCGCGATTCCTCTTCTTCATCAGACATTGATCTTGATATATCAGGTACTTTCTGATGTGTGAATAAATGTTTTTAACATAATTTCAATGTTTGGAATAATTACAAGTTCAGTCAAAACTACGAAAGACTACGTTAATATTCGTAACGTAAATATTTCATTTTGGAACAAATAAATGTACAAAGTCGATGGGTAATTCTAACATTAGGCTTCGTATTAGAATTTACTATGTTCGGCTACTTTCAAGTAGGGAAAATTCGAAACATAATTTGCTTTCAACCAATCATCTCTTTGTAAGAACTAATACATCGTGATGATTTTTGCTACATTAATTATATCACATGTATGATATTATTGTGTGTAATGTCAAATATAAAATAAATCAAAAAAATAATGGTGTTATATTTAACTTCATAAACCTACTAACATTAGACCTAACGTTAGACACGAGCTGTGCAACATTTGTTCTTATACTTTTATCATGGTGGCATTTAGAAGATCGGGACCACTTTTATTTATGTTGAATACCAATCTTATCAACAAGGCGGCGATATGTTTTCATGATAACTCGAAGGGGTGATTTTTTTAATATACATATATATATATATTTAAATAAAAATAAAAACTTGGTAAGAAATGTATTGTTGAAAAATTGTTCTGCATCGCTACTGCTAGTGTGAATACTTCGATTTTCAAGGAACACACACGATAACGCTATGTTGTTTACGTGATGTGGAAGTGTTGCAAGATATTTTGTTCTGTGAGGGACATCTTCACAGGTTTAACAAGTTGTACGTTCAAGAAATAAGAACTTATTTGCTTTTTTCTGCGACTCCTGTTATCACAACCAACACCATAATTATCTATCAAATTTTCCAAATAAGAACGTGCAAGTAATGCAAAAAGCGATGTCATGCCCTCTTTAGATTTATCACTGCTTAACTCCATTGTGCCTGTTCTATCATTTAATTCTTTATTGGTGACTTTCACACAGGCCATCATATTTTCAAAATAGTTCTTAGACATCTCATTTGGAACACATCAATAAATAAATAAATATATATATATATATATATATATATATATATATATATATATATATATATATATATATATATATATATATATATATATATATATATATATATATATATATATATATATATATATATATATATATATATATATATATATATATATATATATACATACATATATATATATATATATATATATATATATATATATATATATATGTATATAATATATATATATATATATATATATATATATATATATATATATATATATATATATATATATATGTATATATATATATATATATATGAATATATATATATATGCATATATATATATATATATATATATATATATATATATATATATATATATATATATGTGTGTGTATATACATATATATATATATATATATATATATATACATATATATATATATATATATGTGTGTATACACATATATATCTATATATATATATATATATATATATATATATATATATATGTATATATATATGTACATATGTATATACATACATATATATATATATATATATATTTATATATATATATATATATATATATATATATATGTATTAATATCTATAAATATATGTATATATATATATATATATATATATATATATATATATATATATATATATATATATATATATATATATATATACATATATATGTATATATATATATATATATATATATATATATATATATATATATATATATATATATATATATATATATATATATATATATATATATATGTATATATATATATATATATATGGCAAGCTGCCCTTTCTATGAGTGTTCAATTGGAATTAGTGCTTGGTTCTTGTTGTTTACATTAGTGTGTCGCTGAAAATGACAGCAATTCAAGTTCACCCTTTTTTGTAATTATCTTTAAGAGTGGCCAATGACCGTTCTAAATTTGAAACTTGAGCTCGTTATTATGAAATTTCACCATAGAATATCTCTGATACCTAAATCATACCTTATAAGGGTCCTGTAAATAATGAATCTATCACAGGTTACAACTGGAGACACTCAAATGTCAACACCTTTCCCATCGAAGGTGAATGTATGTAAAAGACACATGTGACATATGCTGTAATGATGCATACATTTTCACACTATAGTCAAGTAAAGAACAGCTTAAATGATCAACCATATGTCAGGGTCGGAAAAGCCATTACAGTGACCTTGGTCTTATTACTAATTCACAAAGCAAATACAATACATACGGTATGTCTATATATACTTTGAAATACTAGAATGATTACGTGTATGTATAATACCTGTTAGTTGGACCATCACTTTTACGGACGTCTCACAGAAGGTCAATCAAAGACCCACACCCTAATTTCGAAAGGTATAGTCTGAGGTACTAGCAGCACTGTGTATTAAATACCCTCCAATGTGTGCAATGGATGATATACAGGATAATACGGAGAACAGACTTTGAAATGTTTTATCATAGAGATATAAAATTTCAAAGATTTTTATCTTGTTGCACCTTTTTTGCAATTTTTGGAACATATGATTAATCAATATATCAACTGATTGTAAGATATAATAATTACCGCTCTTTTTTTCTGGCAGTCATCATTTACCTTAACTTTTCTTACAACAATTATGTTTGCACGTCCTTACCAGTCAGATGATTGATCTCCAAATACGACATTTATCGCCAAATTATTCAACATTGCAGCTTGACCTGGAAGTCTATTTTTATATGATTGTCACGACGTCATCAAATCGTTCGCCAATAAAGAAAAACATTTACGAAAATAATGACAAGATGATTTCTGAAGTGCATATTTTCCATCTTCACGAGGTTATGAAAAAAGCAATATATCACTGATATCATAACATATGTTTATTTAATCTCATTACATTTTTGTATTTGTTTATTGGTCGCTTTCCGAAAAAGTTTTTTCTAAATTCTGACTTCCGGTTTTACATTCCTTACGGAGCCTAACACGTTATATGTATACGGAGCACGTTGTTTATCATAGGGCCTATAATCACCAAGCAAAACATGCTGGGGCCCCTCGAAGTAGAAATCCATTTTTTAAGTAGTCATGGCATTTCGTTATGAGCTGCTCGTGAACACTGGGGTAGATGTATAGATTTATAATCTATCAGCCTACGTGGATTTAATTCGTTGATCACATACTATATGAATTTTGATGACCAGAAGTTGAGGCTTGAGTATAGAGTTGATTCTTGGTCCTGGACCATGATACTGAAGTGTATGTTAAGTAACAACTAACAATAAGTTGGTCATAGATATGATCTTTACTTCCTATCTAAAAAAAACAAAAAAAACTGGTAAATACTTTTTCTGAATGGTAATAACATTGATGTTATGTACCCTAATTTCAATTCACCCTCAAACGACTAATCACAGTTATTATCAGTACAATAGCAAATTTTCCAGTATGGTTGTACTGGTATTAAACACTGATGCATTTAGGACTTAAATACTATGTTTATCAATATTGTAGACTGGTGGAGCATCAAATCTAATTTCAATTTTCTTCTTTAGTTTCTTGTTGTAGTACCAGTTATGTAAATAGAGACTTCACAAAAGATGCTGGCTGTAAGCTTGATCACATCCTTCTACAATGGTAAGTGTTAGTTGTTGTGGTAATTTTCACTTCTCCTGTGAGTATGACCTACCTACATGTCTTTCAAAGATCTTTTTTCCCCATCAGACACAGACAGTGATTGTTTGCTCACTTTTTTTTGC